>VDFB02056868.1:0-19657 GCA_007258455.2 Sequoia sempervirens
TAAAAAAACCTATAATTATCCAATGACAACTCCATAAATCCAACATAGGTAGAATAAGGATAAATATAAGGTTGAATGGCACTTGTTTTATTTATAGAAAACGACATTCACATTTATAAATCCACTAGACATTGGAGCCTCCATTGACCCACTCTGAACTCTCATCTATCGTCATCTTGTCTTGTAATTAATTGCATAGTAGAAATAGTCAGGGTTCATTGATTTGGGTTTTTCAGTTCCTTCACAAGTCAGTGTTTATACATATTTTAATTATTTCGATTGGATTTGCAGTTATGGTGAAAATGAGCCTTGTCAACTTGCATGAAGTCTAATGTATCATTTTCTTGTTCATAAATTATTGTAAGTGTTAAGTGGCCTTTCATTTTTCTAATTGAAAAATGTTAGAATTATAATATAATAAGTAGTTGTAAAGTTTATGAGGAATTAAATAATTGTTTAGGATAAAATAATATTTTAGTTTATTAGTGAAGTTGGATGGTCACATAGTTGGTATTGGCATGGTGTGATGGTTTATAGGTGGCATTGTTGTTCTTGCCATCAAGGTTCAAACCCCGTTGGGGTGGTATTGTTGAATGGTTGTATCCGGTTCAGCTCCGGTCAAAAGCGTTTACCCCTTGAATAAAATAAAATAAAAAGGTTGGATGGTCACATAGAGTTTATAAGAGATCAAATCTAACTAGTGTAAAGGCCTACCCTTCAAAATTGAGGTTGTGGTCATGCCCTAACGAAATAAATACCCCTCAAATTTTAAGCAAACCTAACATTTTTTGAAATGGATGACCAAATAGGTGAAAAAATCAGGATGTTGGAGAAGTTTGATCGAGAACACTTCCATTTGGATGGTGAAGATGAACATGCTACTCTTGTGGAGCAAGTCTATGGAAGACAACTAATGGAACCAAACTAAAACTTGTTAATGGAAATGTAGTAAATAGAGTAAAAATATGCCAAAACATTAGCCATAATATTGCTCAACCTAAAGGACATGCAATTGTCACATGCAAGTAGTGTGAAAAACATAAAGGAGGTTTAAATTACATTATGTCAAATGTTTGACATAAAGGATGTGACAAGAAGGTTGTACTTGTAGGGGAAAGTCTCTCATCCATGAATGGTTGATGAAAAATCAATGTTGTCACACATCAATAACTTTAAATCTCTATTAAATTAGTTGATTGTAGTTGGTTCTTCAATCTTAGAAGAGGATAACATTATGATTCTCATGGAGATCCTTCTACAATCATTTGAAAGCTTGGTGGTTTGTTTGAGCATGCAAGCTAATCTCAAACTATAAATCCTAATCATTTTGAAATACATGGCATACACCTTGCAAATCCTTATATCTTATTTAATATTTTTTCTATTATTGTATTCACATATTAAGACATTCCACTTGATATAGAACTTAGTGCCTCTTGTAGTATATATTTGACAGTTTGTAAGTATCACTTAATGTCATGGATGTTTATAAAAGCAACTACGACAATTGTAGGGTGTGTAATAGTTGTTGAGATAGAAAAATAGATTCTATCAAGGATACATTGATTTTCAAAGTTAGATTGAAGGGTAAAGAAAAGGGAAAGAAAAGGAATGATAAAAGATCCAAATCTAAAGGGAGATAAGTTTTATAGTAAATCCTATTAAGTGTTACTATGAAAAGATAAACCACATAAAGAAGGATTGTAAGGAGGAGAAGAAGAATAAGAAAGAATTAGATTATTATTTAGAATTGTGCACTTCTCAAGGTGATGTAGTGATGCATTTATTGCAACCCTAGCTATGCATTTATGTGAGAGTGTATGGATGATTGAATTTGAAGCCTCCTTCTGGTTTTCTAATTAGAAAATAATTGTTGGTTGAAAATTTTATTTAGGTGACATCACTTTCCTTTGATTATTGGTCATAATAGAGTATGTTGAGAAAAAAGATGAAAATACTACAATAACTGTGCCTAGTCTTCCCTTGAGGCAAGACCCACTATCTATTAAGATGGCACCTTCAACACTTTGATCTTCCATTCTAAGAAGGCTTCAAATATCATGCAAACCATTGTTGTAAAAGGACCATCAATGGTGCTATTTAAAACTGACCCTCCAATGAAAGGATTGAACTTATGAAATCCTGAATGGCAACCAAAGCTAAGAACCGCAAAGGGAAACAAAACAAAATGTAGTCACTGAAACCATAGAATGCTTTAACAAGGGAGGAGACCGAGCGAGAAAGTAAAAACAAGATTATAAGAATAAGATCATGGGCGAACAGACAGGGATCTATAGTTCGTGGCAACCTCTCATTTTACTTTTGAATTTTGGCATCTTTCTTATGCCCAACTTTCTGTAAGTTAACTTTGAGGACAGCCAGAGATGAGGATTAATCTTGTCACATGTGAAATGACACATACCAATCTCCATATCAAAAAGGTTTTCATCGTTTATTTGATCGATGTGGTGTGACCGCAGTTCAGAACATGGCGTGATGTACGAAGGCTTGAAAAGGAATCAGGACTTTGCAGAGAAAGCAGAAATTCAACCTTCAGAAGAGTTGGAACATCCTGAAAAATATAAAGATTGTGATATTGTTATCAGGATTCAATCTTACCAGTTAAATCATCAAATATAAAAATGTTAAATTTAGTGATATCACATCATATTTGATACAAGTAGATTCAATTCTGGGTGGGCCTTATTTCCTAGGGATTTCAAATTCTTATTTTAAAAGATACAAAGTTTTGAAATGGGAATTTGATAAAATTGGCATCTTGATATTAAAAGATGTAATGGGTTTGTTCATAAGAAATATAGAACACATAATAATAATAATTTTTGTCTTTATGTCATATTACACCATGTTTGATACAATTCAGTTTTATTCTAGAAAGACCTTCTTTCTTATTTTTAACACAAAGTTGTGATATTTCAAATTTTGAGGAGTCGTAGAGGATGGTTTTGGGAATGAGTCTTTTGGTTTGATCTTACTTCAATTTGAGAGGCTTGCTTCTTGGATGGTCAATGGATTCACATTATATGTTTGATTTTTGAGATGAAAGGTTAGATGTTGATAAGGTTTTTCTATTTGGAGTTTTATGAAGGAGATCTCACTTGTCACAACTTGAGTACTTAGAGATATTGGTAGGACATGCTACATGATTTTGATTTATAGGTTCTCTCTATATGGTCTTGTGTTCTTATCTTGGAGGTTTGTGTTCACATGAAATTAGAGTTGAGGTGTATGGAGCTATTGTGATCACTATGTTTATGGTAATGTGTAATTATTTTACTTCAATTTTTTTAGTAACAACATGGAGGCTCTTTAATCTCTTTCATTTGCTGAGTGAGGATAATTTGGGAGAGAAATGTAGATTAGTCGTATGAGAGTTATATAGGAAAAATTTGTACATCTTCTATGTAAGTGTTATGGGTGGACTTTTGAATTCATTTATTGATTTCAAATTTGACATTACTAATGCAATAGAAGTTCTAGGTTGTATACATGTCTTTTGTTGGATGTTCTCATTATAATGTGGTGTTGAGGTCTTGAGGTTTTTCATCACATGTTTATGTGTTGTTACCTTTGAGGACTCATTTATGCAATATAGCATATATGCAAATACATGTGATCAATATTTTTATTGGGTTGGATATGTTGATGGCACACTTGGTTTTCTTATTATGATTAGTACACCTTGGTTTTGAGGTATAGTTAGTTGGGTGTGTTAGCAACTATTTATGGCTTCTATTACATCTATGGTGATTAATCATCATCACCTATTCAATCCAATTTGTTACCATTGCATCTAATGGTTATGTTTAGAATTCTTGTTGAGGCAAGATTAACAATTCTATATGATAATTGGTGTGACATCTATTTGGTTAGAACTTATATTTTTGTGTATTGGCATGATGGAAGATGAGAGGGGTCATTTTTACAATAGTGATCACCTTGGTTTTTGTTACACATATTGATGGAGTATATATAGCATTTGGATATTTGATGGTACATGTTGGATATGGGAATTATTCCCTTGATGTTTGAATTTAATGTTTACCCCTCGTGCAATGTGTACAAAAAGTGGATGAGTGTTGGGAAAAAGTGTGTTATACACCTTGCATAATTCTTATAATGTAAAATTATTATTTTTTGTGGTGTACCTAGGGAATGTATGGGTAGATGCACCACATGGTTTAGAATTTTTTGGAGACACATTGTATGCTTTATGTAATATTGACATGAATATTTAATTTGGGTTGCACATTGAGAAATATTTAATATTAGGAAAACTTAGTACCAAAAAGGAAAAAATTAATACCAAAAAGTAAATGAAGGGGACATGGGTTTTGAAGCTCATAATTTTAAGGCGTGTGGTTTATGTAATACCACTTGGTGGTTTTGTGCAAGTTTGTTTCTATAAAGAAAACACGAGTAGTTGATGAGGTTGCCTTATATAACCTTTGACTCGTTGGCTAAAGTTGATTGAGCATATCTTGTAAGTTGGACATATGAGGAGAGGAAGCATGGATTGGGATGTGTGGTTACATGATTCTCATTTATTTATTTACATAGGGTGCAATTAGGGAGCTTGATATTTTAGAAGCATTGCATGAAGAGTATGTAAGTGTATTTTAATCTTGTTCATGAGATAATACATTGAGTGTGTGAGTGCTTTTCAACACTAGGTTTTTCCCTTTGAGGGATTTTCTAGGGTGCATCTTGTGTCATCTTGATGGTATGTTTGTTGATTCTTTTCAATTTTGGATTTTTTATTCTTTTTTATATATTTTTTTTATCTCTTTGGGCTATGTGGAAATAATTAATTAAAGCTGCAAATTTTATTTCAATTTTTATTTCATATATTAATGGAAAGGATTGAAAACCATGGCCTTTACTTCTCATATGGATATTAAGAAATTTAATGGTACTAGTTACAAGATGATAAAATTGAAGATGGAAGATCTAATTGAAAAATTTAGATAAGTGATAAATTTATATTATTATGAAATCAAAAATATCAAATGTGTAAAATTATATTTTAAAAATTATATATTAATTATGATAAATTTATATTATATATATTATATATTATCATTTTCATAAATATGTAAAAAATTATATTTATTTACTTTAAATTACCATTGATATTTTTTTTATAGTTTGAGTTTATATTTTTTTATGTTTAAACTTTAAAGGAAACACTAAATATAATTTTTTACATATTTATGAAAATGATAATATATAATATATATAATATAAATTTATCATAATTAATATATAATTTTACACGTTTGATATATTTGATTTCATAATAATATATAAAATTTAATTTAGATAAGTGATTTCCTATTTCAAGAGAAAAGAATCCATCGAATTTGTTTAATGAATATTGGTTGAAACTACATAAAAAGGCACAAGGAACCAAGTTTTTGTGTCTTGTAGATTGTGTCCTTGTAATGCACCGCCACACAACCCTAGGGGAAGTTGCAAACTACTAAACAAATGCACAATTTTTATTTTATTTTTGTTTAATTACAAATACATGTAAGATTAACCTAAATAACAATCTAAGATTCTGTGACTCTAAGATGGAGTAAATCCTAAGTCAAAACAACATGCATATAAGTTCGTTGTACCATTCGCTTTGAACTCAGTGGCTGTTACCGCTTGGGACGGGGACGCTTTAATTTGCAGGATATAACAAAGCTGAAGCGTGAAGGGATTACCGGGATGCTGGAAACTATTGATTAATTCCTCGGGAAGTGACGAAGGATGCGTCGACTCGGCATTGATTGTATTGAATTTCTGGATGACCGGGGACAGATACAGATAACAACAGCGGGAGAGTAACACGGATCGAGCCTCTCAACACGAAATTCGTCCTGCGCTCTTATGTAAAGGCTCCGTAGGTGCATGTTCCCACCCAACCAAGTGATACACAGAGGCTCACCCCGTGCCCAGAGATAGTAACAAGGATTTGGGTCCAAGATCAACAACCTCTATACATAGGCAACTTGACTCAACTGGAAAGATACAAACATGACATCACATAACATAAGGGTTTAAAAGCTTCCAGATTTAATAGAATGATCACATCACAAATACTAACATAATGTTGACTTAGGAGAAGTGTCATCACAATGTCGCATGGGATATCCTCGCAAGTCTTCCTAGGTCCCGGCCCCCATCTCGAGATAACCTGGTTACCTCTAACGACTCCCGGCCCCACATGCAAACCAATGCGGAAACCGTTATCTTTGGCAGGGACAAGATAAGGATTTTTCCATTCTAGGCCTTCTCGTCTCATCCCAAGTCTATACAAGCACTTGCGTCCATGAGCGAGGAAAAATTAATCTTTTTAAATGTTGGTACCACCTACACTAATCAATTGTTTTAGTTTCCACTGAATTAACTAACTTACATTGAGGTCTCCTGGCACCACTTTGTGTGTCGGTCCTCAATGTAAGCCACTTCTCTAAGGCAACACGTGGAACTATGCCACAACCAAAAGGGTACTCAAGTGCAACCTAGGGATAATGAATCCCTAAAAACAACATGAAGTAAACAAAACCCGTCCAAGATAATCAGATATAACACTAGACACAATTACGCACTACCCATGGCAAACAAGGTTGATCGACATGACAGCCACCCCAAAACATAGAAGATGGTTCTATTTGGAAGACGTACAAAATATGACTCAAATCCCAACAAGAATGAACACCCCATGACGAAAGGAAGTTTGCAAACAATATAAGATAATCTACCTTCGGATTTTGTAAATCCAATCATTCATCGCATTAGTGCACTTAATCAAATTAAAAAAAAAACTATGTTCTTGCACAATCACATAAGGGTTTGGTTTTTCATTTGTTTCTTGTTGGCGCAGTAAACACAATAAATTAAATCAATCTTTCTTTCGCTATACAATGATTTATCAAAACAATTTTTATCTATCTTTTGCAAATATCTCATTTATAAATTAAATACTTCTCTTTTTAAGAAAAAAAAACAACACATTTAAATATAAGATATATATATACTTATATATATATATATATATATATATATATATATATATATATATATATATATATAAGATATGTATATATATATATATATATATATATATTAAATGACTATGTAATCGAACATGTATATATAAGTACTCAATGTATATATATACATATTATCACATATATATTTAAAAATACATATATAATTAATATTTAAATATTAAATATAAATCACTTAACCAATCATTAAAATATAATATAAATATATTATAATATATATATTATATATATATGAAATATCAAATTAACATATATAATATATATATTAAATACATATACCATTCTATTTTAAATTAAATATATATAACAAAAACAAACAGTATAAAATGAATTTTATATTAATATATATATATATTAAATATTAAATATAAAATATAAAATATAATATATATTTTATACTTTATATTTAATATACATATAATAATAAAAGAAACGCGTTTTAAAAAGAAACCGGCGAAGTCAACTAGGGTTAGGGCCCTGCCCTAATAGGGGACGCTGCCCCCATGAATGGGGGGGGCGACCTGTGCAGGCAGCGACGGCGCTGCCTCCATAGACGACCATCGCCATCCATGGGGTGGCCATAGGGTTTATAACCCTTCCCTCTACCACTCACGTCATACACAATGAAAACAGCAATCCGCCATTCGCGGATTTGTGGGAATTTTCAACTAGTAACAAAAAATGAAATTTTTGGGTAAAAACCCAGAATGGAAAAAAGACAAATTTATTTCATTTCGCCGAAATTTTAATAACAATAAATCTCATACAATTAAATATATATATATATATAACCATATATATATATATATATACACACACACACAGTCATATTAAAATGACTGTAAAAATATTTATTTTCAATACCCAGATTGAGCAAATGCTCAATCTGAGAAATAAAATAATTTTCCATTGAAAATTACAAGATTTAACACAACAATTCAATGATTTCACAATACTTGCAAATTTAAATGGAGATTTTTCAAAGCAACCACAAATTTTCATAAGAAAAACATTTGAATCGCCCAAGTTTATTTCAAATTTCCTATTGATAGTTTGAGTATGAATTTTTGAATCTTTTCCTTGTTTCCACAATATGTTGAGAATTCTTTTGCTCAACTTGAATGGAGATTTTGTCATGGGTTTTCCTCTAATTCAAACTTGAATTCCAAACCAATTTGAACCAATTTAAAAACAAGATTTTCAAATAACAATTTGCACAAGAATTTAAAGAAATTGCACCTTATGTTTTCTCCAAGCTTCCAATTCTTCAATGGAGATTCTTTCTTTTTTTATCAATTTTGCTTCAACAAATTCTTCCAATCCTTTCTTCAAAAAAAATTTCTCCAAGAATTTCAATTCCCAAGTTTTTTTTTTTGTTCTCCCACAAATTACCAAATTCCCATTTTAAAACAAAACATGAATTTCCTTATGCCATTTCCTTCTCCAAATTGTCAAACCCCTAATTTGAGTTCACCCACCAAAATTTATTGCCAATTTAGATATTTTCATTTTTTGAAATTTAATAAAACAATTCTATTTCCCTTTTCAATTTGCATGATATTTATTTAAAACAAAATTCTATTATGCTTCAAAAAGATAATTTCATTTCCTTTCTTCCACAAAGAAATTGAATTTAACAATTTCATTTAAAATCATTTTTTTTAATTTAATTGCAATTTCTTTCTTTTTTTATTTGTCTCAATATTCAATGATGCTAACACAATTAATTTTAATTTAATTAATCAATAAATAAATCTAATCCATGATTAGATTAATTTATTGATTGAATTAAATTAACTAATTAATTAATAAGCACTCCTTTATGTATTTTGACAATAAAATTAAATAAAACAAACACCATTTACCTTGCTAATTTAAATACACAAGCAAGGAGAGAAGAGACGACAAGGAAAATAACTTATCCCAACTAACAACCCGACGACACACTATGGCTAGGGTGATGTCACGACATAGAAAACCTAGCTACTATCTCCCAATCGTTTCCATTGGACAAGGGACACGCTCAGACCTATGGAACCGGGTGGAGTCGATGTCCTGTACCTGCATCCTGCACACGATACGAGTGTCGAAACATTCATATATATATATTAAAACACACCGTGAAGAGGAAATCGCGGAATCATAGGGCGCTCACATGTGAGTGATGTGATCCCATCCCCTTCACCAATACAATATCACTAACTGACGCATCTAATCATCAATGATATAGTCAAAGCATAAATATCAATAATTCACATAAATGCTAATTTAATCCATAACATGAAATAATAAAACATCTTATTAAAACACCATCACATCAAAACATAATGTTTTCATCGCTTTAACAATTAGCAGTCAAAGTAATCAAGTTTATAACCATCATGCTAACAAAGAAAAACATACAATACGAACACTGTTCGATCAAAAGAACAAAATGGAGGGGTGTTACATCCTCCCCCCTAGGGTCAAGCTTACTCCTGGAAGCCTGCAAACAAATAGGGATAAAGTTCCCTCATCCTAGTTGCATCTTCCCAAGTGGATGATGTGTCATCCCTAGGATCCCACTGGATCCTAACCTGATCAATATCTCGCCCTCGAAGAGCGAGCGTTCTGTGCTCCACCACGGCCACGGGCTCCAAAGCCAGCTACCCGTCCTCTACCTGCAAAGCATTCCAATCAAGGACATGAGAAATATCTAGATGGTACGGCTAAAGAACTGATACATGAAATATACCGTGCACATGCGAGAGACTGGGCGATAAAGCAAGACGGTAAGCAACGGGACCAATCTTCTCGAGAATCTCGAAGGGTCCAACAAAGCGAGGCGCCAACTTAGAGCCTTTTCCATAACGTATTAGACTCTTTCGTGGATGCACACGCAAGAAGACTCTATCGCCTACGGAAAACTGATGATCCACTCTATGCGCATTCGCATACTTCTTCTTCCTATCCTGTGCTGACACCAAGTGCTCTCTAATCCTATCCACCTGCTGCTCCATATCCTGCAACATCTCAGGACCCAAAGTTATTCTATCCTCTAATCGATCCCAACTCAAGGGAGTGCGACATGGTCGCCCATACAATGCCTGGAATGGAGCCATGCCGATAGAACTCTGAAAGCCATTATTATAGGAAAACCCTACCAAATAAAGATAGTCCTCCCATCGTGGCTGCTGGTCCATCACATACATACATAACATGTCTTTGAGGATCTAATTGACCCTCTCAGTATTTCCATCTGTCTCTAGGTGGTAAGCTGAACTGAAGCTCAACTATGTTCCCATCGCATGCTGTAATGACGTCCATAGAGCTAAGGTGAACACTGGATCCCTGTGAAAGATAATCTGACATGGAATACCATGCAACCTCACTATATCCTCCATGAACACTCTAGCTACAGATGATGCAGTATAGGAAGAGCGCATAGGTGAGAAGTGTGCTATCTTCATCAACCTATCCACTGTCACCATAATTGCATCATGTCGTCTTGAAGAGTTGGGTAAACCAACAATGAAATCCAATGAGATTATATCCCATTTCCACTCTGGTACTAAGTGCGACTGTAAAAGCCCTATTGGATGTTGGTGTTCGACCTTCACCTGCTGACACTCAAGACATCTTGACACAAAATCCGCAATATCTCGCTTCATCCCTGGCCAAAAATATAATTGACGCAAATCTGCATACATCTTCTTCACCCGTGGATGGGTTGAATAAGGTGCATGATGTGCTTCAGTCATGACCAAAGCGCGAAGCTCACATGATGGGGGAACATATATGCGTCCCGTGTGTCTCAATATCTCATCAGCGTCGAGAGAGTATCCTGAATATCTACCCTCAAGGGGTCTTCCTGCCTCTATCACCGATCTAACATCCTGATACCAACTATCTACTGGAAGGGCAGAAAGAATCCGACTCCGCAAATCAACAATAAGAGTCAACTCAGATATCTCATGCCCTCGCCTGTTGAGGGCATCTGCAACCACATTCTCCTTCCCTTGGATATACTTCACCTCGAAGTCATATTCACAGATAAATTCCATCCAACGCCTTTGCCTAGCATTAAGGTTGGGCTGCATGAAGATGTACTAAAGACTCCTATGACCACTATGCAGCTCAAACCTATGCCCAAGAAGAAAGTGCCTCCATCTCGTCAATGCATGAACCACTACCACCAACTTAAGATCGTGGGTAGGATAGTTTAGCTCATGATCCTTGAGCTTCCATGACTCATATGCAATGACATGACCCTCCTGCATCAATACTGCACCTAATCCCTCCAAGGACGCATCTATACAAACTACAAAGTCCCCAATAGGATTCGATATCGCAAGTATAGGTGCACTGGTCAACTTCTCCTTAAGACACTAAAAGGCTGCCTCACACTTCTCTGACCACTCAAACATCTTTCCTTTCCTCTGAAGGGAGGTGATAGGATGCCCTAGCCTCGAAAAGTCCTGCACAAATCGCCTGTAATAACCCGCTAGCCCCATGAAGCTACGTATCTTGGCCACATTTGTGGGCACAGGCCAATCTAAGATTGCTTGGATCTTTGCAGGATCCACTGAAATACCCTCCCCTGAGATCACATGGCCAAGGTATTGAACCTCAGTCCTAAAGAATTCACACTTCGACAAGTTAGCATACAGTTGATTATCTCGCAAGCACTGCAATACCTGTCACAAATGCTCCTCATGTTCCTCCACTATCCTGGAGTATACCAAAATATAATCTAGGAACACAAGGACGAACCTGTCAAGGTATGTACGAAATACCCCATTCATAAGACTCATGAACACTGAGGGTGCATTCGTCAAACCAAATGGTACAACTATGAACTCATAGTGACCATACCGCGTTCGAAATGCGGTCTTATGAATATCTGACTCGAAGATTCGAAGCTGATGATATCTTGACTTGAGATCAATCTTTGAAAAGATGGTAGCACCCTTGATTTGATCGAATAGATCATCAATCCTAGGAAGAGGATACCGATTTCTGATGGTCACTTTGTTCAACTGTCGATAATCAATGCATAATCTAAGTGAACCATCCTTCTTCATGAAGATGACAGGTGCTCCCCATGGAGAAACACTAGGGCGAATAAAACCCTTCTCTAGCAATTCCTCAAGCTGCAACCTAAGCTCTTTCAGCTCCTGGGTAGTCATACGATAGGGAGCTCGTGAAATGAGCTCCAATCCAGGTACCAAGTCTATCTTGAAGTCAATGTCCCTCTGAGGAGGCATCCCTGGAATCTCGTCTAGAAAGACATTGGAAAACTTCTAAAGGATGGGGTGACTATCAAGAGAGACCTTCTCTTCTCCACCTCCTAGATCCAAATTATCCACTGTAACAGCGAACAATTGGAAACCCTGCCGCACACACCTTCTCAACTACATAGCTGAGATGATCCTCAAAGAGATCAGTCGCTGAACCCCCACTACCTCTACCTCTCTACCAGATGCCCCAATGCATCTAATCGACTTATGTCGACAATCAATGACTGCACTATGAGCCTCTAGCCAATCCATCCCTATGACAACGTCATAAGAACCCAATGGAATAACACGAAGGTCCAAGGTAGTCTGGAGAGGTCCAACCTCTAACCTACACTCTAGCACAAGGGAAAGGGATGCAACTTTTGCACCCGAAGCTAACTCTACCTGCCACCTATCGACCTGCTTTACCGCATCCAGTCTACATTGCGTCACGACAGATGAAGAAACAAAGGAATCAAATGCTCCAGAATCAAATAGAATAGAAACTGGGTTACCCCTCAACATACCATAAGCCTCAATGACTGTACCCTGGTGCTCTGCCTGGTGGTTGTCAACCACTGCGAATACTTGATGCCCACGACCTGCATCTCCTACAGTCAGCTCTAACGCTGCTGGACCCTGAGAATAACCCAATGAGCCCTTATTGGGACACATCCTCGCTATGTGACCCTGTTGGCCACATGCAAAACATCCAGTGCCTCTACCGAAGCCCCTGCCTGCAGGTGGTGCGCTAGACTGCTACACACTACCCCTGAAAGATGAATGAGAACTCTGCGCTGGCTGCTCAGAGTTGAAGCGTCTCATGCGCCTCCAACTCCTGTCCCCCTGCCTCTACTAGAAACCCTTATGTTTCCCCTGGGAACCCTACTGCTACTGCTGACCACTCTAAGATGGACTCTACTGAGCTCTAGAAGGTGCACCTCCCTGAGGCTGACCTCCTCGAGCACTAGTCCCAGCTGCTGAACCACTGCCCACCTGCACTCCTACATGACCACCTAAGGCCATTGCCAGGTTCTCCTCAATGAGCCTGGCCTTGTCGACCGCCACCTCCATGGTCCTAGGTTCAAAAACCCGCACTCCACCACTAATACGGGCGTTTAAGCCCCTGAGAAAATGTTGTACCAACATACCCTCGTCATCTCCTATGCCCGCATACTGTTTGAGCTCATAGAAACGATGCTCATACATCTCTACTAACATGGTCATCTATCGAAGGGTGTGGAACTCATCCCCTCGATGCTGCCTCCAATGCTCAAAAAGAAATCTAGCCCGAAACCGCTCTAGGAACAACTCCCAAGAAACTGTACCAATGTCCAGATGGAGCTTCTGCTCCTCTAATCTCCACCAAGTGAAGGAAAATCCCCTCAAGTGCATAATAGTGCACCTAGCTCGAGTGTTGCTACCATAAGGGTACATAGCAAAACACCTAGTCAAGTCAATGAGCCATGTCTCTGCCTCCAAACCACTGCCTGATCCATCGAAAATGGGTGGTCGTGCTCTAAGAAAGTCCCTTATATGGGCTGCTACCTCTGCATCAGACTGAACTGGTACCTCTCTCTCTTTAACCACCACCGGCTCTACCTCCTGCCTAGGCCCAAGGCGGGCAAGGGTCTCCTCTAACAACTGACGCAACTGAGCGTTCTCGATCCTGGGTGGATCCGGATTCTGATTGCCATCTCCCTAAATATTCTGAGAAGCCTGTTGCTCCTCATGGTCAGAAACAAGTGGAACATGTGGCGTTGTTCCCCAATGTGACCTCCTAAACGGCCACATCTATGACCCCCACCTCTTCCACGCCTGGGAGGCATAATCCTACACAGACACAATAAGTTATTAAGCACAACACACAATTAAAACCCACACAACTAAAAGCTTAATGGGCTCATCATAATCCCAGAGTACCCAGTGTTTAAACCTACGCTCTGATACCATGTGTAATGCCCTGCCACGCAAACCTAGGGGAAGTTGCAAACTACTAAACAAATGCACAATTTTTATTTTATTTTTGTTTAATTACAAATACATGTAAGATTACAACACAAAGCCAACAATCCCCTAAGGTTACGAGACAAGAATAATTAAATCACAAATTAAAACAACATGCATGAAGTGAAACATAACAACATTCACTTAAATAATTAAAGCACATACATTCCATACATGAGATTTTCATTTAAGACCATGAGATCCTTCATGGTTACCAATAACAAAAGTTATACAATTACAATTACATCACTCATTCCCATAATGAGGTAAATCAATAACATGATTGCTTATTACAATTTCCACCTCGATAACAATGAGGGGTAAAATAAAATACAAGAATAACTAACATAAAAGAACCAAGGTAGCAACTGGATCCCACGAGCTCTCCAACACGAAAGTCTCTTCCACATAAGCAAACGCCAAAAGAACAACGGAGTAAGGTGCACATTCCACCCAACCAAGTGATACCCGAAGGCTCACCCCCCGTGCTAGGAGATAGTAACAAGGATTTAAGGTCAAGATCAACAACCTCTAAACATAGGCAACATGACTCAACTGGAAAGATACAAACATGACATCACATAACATAAGGGTTACAAAGCTTCCAGATTTAATAGAATGATCACATCACGAATACTAACATAATGTTGACTTAGGAGAAGTGTCATCACAATGTTGCATGGGATATCCTCGCAAGTCTTCCTAGGTCCCGGCCCCCATCTCGAGATATCCTGGTAACCTCTAACGACTCCCGGCCCGACATGCAAACCAATGCAGAAACCGTTATCTTTCGTAGGGACAAGATAACAATTTTTCCATTCCAGGCCTTCTCGTCTCATCCCAAGTCTATACAAGCACTTGCGTCCATGAGCGAGGAAAAATTAATCTTTTTAAATGTTGGTACCACCTACACTAATCAATTGTTTTAGTTTCCATTGAATTAACTAACTTACATTGAGATCTCCTGGCACCACTTTGTGTGCCGGCCCTCAATGTAAGCCACTTCTCTAAGGCAACACGTGGAACTATGCCACAACCAAAAGGGTACTCAAGTGCAACCTAGGGATAATGAATCCCTAAAAACAACATGAAGTAAACAAAACCCGTCCAAGATAATCAGATATAACACTGGACACAATTACGCACTACCCATGGCAAACAAGGTTGATCAACATGACAACCACCCCAAAACATAGAAGATGGTTCTATCTGGAAGACTTACAAAATATGACTCAAATCCCAACAAGAATGAACACCCCACGACGAAAGGAAGTTTGCAAACAATATAAGATAATCTACCTTCGGATTTCGTAAATCCAATCATTCATCACATTAGTGCACTTAATCAAATTAAAAAAAAAACTATGTTCTTGCACAATCACATAAGGGTTTGGTTTTTCGTTTGTTTCTTGTTGGCACAGTAAACGCAATAAATTAAATCAATCTTTCTTTCGCTATACAATGATTTATCAAAACAATTTTTATCTATCTTTTGCAAATATCTCATTTATAAATTAAATACTTCTCTTTTTAAGAAAAAAAACAACACATTTAAATATAAGATATGTATATATATATATATATATATGACTATGTAATCGAACATGTATATATAAGTACTCAATGTATATATATACATATTGTAGACACCTAAATTTGGTCTAGGCCTGCGGCTTCTATATTCTTCATAATTCGTATTATTCATGGTCATGATTAAATAATGTCAATTATTTAATTAATTCATCTTAACATTAATTCATCTTCTGTTATTTCTTCTATTAATTAAATAATCTTAATTATTTAATTAATTCACTTTTCTTTATTCTATCTGATTAATTAAATAAACGCTTGTTATTTAATTATCTTACTAATTAACCTTATCCGTCTTGTCAAATTAAATAAATCATTATTTAATTTATTCTTTATCATATTTCAACTATAATTAAATAAATTAATTATTTATTTAATTATTCATTTAAAATCCCCTTCGTCACTTAATTAAATAAATCTTATTTATTTAATTATCCTTCGAATATTGAGTCTCTTGAATTAAATGAATTATTTAATTCATTAAGTCTATTTTAACACATTCTTCTATATTTTAGATAATTATGTGAGTTATCTAAGCATTCACTTTTACTCAACTCGACATCTATTTTAATCGTTCAGTTAACTATTGATTTAATGTCCGAGTGGTGTCTTCGAGTAATCTCTTCATCTAATCATGCAATCGTCCACTTCTAACTCAATTGCGTGTACATGTGGATGAATTAAATATTCTTATTTAATTAATTAAGTGTTGTGCGTGCATTCGAACAGAGAGTTGCTTTAATCAATCTTTATCTTTGTCATGCAAAGATATTTCTAATGTTTTCGAATGTCGAACTGAAGAT
This sequence comes from Sequoia sempervirens, assembly GCA_007258455.2. Lineage (NCBI taxonomy): Eukaryota > Viridiplantae > Streptophyta > Pinopsida > Cupressales > Cupressaceae > Sequoia > Sequoia sempervirens. Next base: position 16,744 of record VDFB02056868.1, read on the forward strand.
TAAATCATTTATTTAATCCTTAATTCTATTTCTAATTTGAATCACTCATGTCATCATCAGTTGCTCGAGATACATGTCCAGTCAATCAATAACCGTCTAGTTAATCTTTCAATCTTGGCTGTCGTTCGAATAAATTTTCTATAAATTGATTTTGTCATTCTTCATTGTCTCTCATTAATTTTGCTTTGGAGCACTTTTGTCTTACGAATCTTAGTGTTTGCTAATCACTATCTTAGGCTATACTTGCACGAACTTGAAAATCTGAGGGCAATTATACTACACAAGCAAAATGGAGAATGGCAATCGAGATAATTCATGGAAATACGTTTGGAATTGGTGAGATTGTTTCAGTTTTAATTACGTTTTTACTTTCCCATGTTCTTTGTTGCTTAACGTATGAATTTTCATTTTAGATTTAGTTTTGTATTGAATGTGTGCTTCTAATCTTGATTCTGGTGTGTCTATTGTGCAAAGCTTTTATTTGAAGTTATTTCCATTCGGGGATGATGCGAGTTTTAAGAGATGACTTCTCCAGCATCTCTTCATGTTTTACCAAGGTTACTTGTCTTTTTTTCTCCTTTTGCTGTGTTTTCCTTTTAGGGATGACACAAAGCATTGAGACACATGTCTCTTCCATGTAAAAATAAAGGTCCTTGTCTTTTTTTCTTTTTTGTTTGTGTTTTCCTTTTGGGGATGACACAAGGAATTGAGACTGAAATGTCTCCTTCATGTTGAACCAAAATATTTTCATTTTCTTTCACCTTTTCATTCTCTTTTCACTTGTGTTTTCCATTTGGGGATGATGCAAAGCATTGAGACCGCAATGTCTCTTCCATATTGACCCAAAACAAACTCTTTTTTTTTCACTCTCTTTGTGTCATTCTTCTAGTTCTATGTGCTTTGGGAAATGATGATAGTTCCAAGCTCTTTCATAAAAACATTGCAGCAATCAACATATTGACCCCAAATCTATAGATCCCTTATGTGTTTGGTGTGCTCTTTTCTGGGGGGAAACTCCCTTTCTTTTTCTTTCATCTTCGTTGATATGACACAACCTAACTTTGAAACATATGACTTGGCATAGGGCTTTCCAAGTTGGCTCTTATGTCTTGTTTCCCTTTTGTATTTTTGTCCCTTTGTTTCTTTAAAGTAATTGCTCCCATAACGATGTGCAAAAATTCCTTTAAAGTGGGGGACATACATTACCATAATTCATTTTCATTCTTGGTTCCTAGTGTAGCCTTGTCATTAATATCATGTTTTCATCACTTTGTGAATGACATTGGGGATGATGTCCTTCACAAGTGTGATCTATCTAATCATATTACATTCCTTTTGGTGGCCTGATGTGACACACTACATCCCCTAAGTTGAGAATGTACTATTCTTTGATTGTTCCTCTCTTGGAGGAATTAGACACAATGTTCCCTATGTGACTAACCTTGTATAAACTTAACAAGACTCCTTTGAACATCTTTTATATTTTACATTTTTGGATTTTTCATTTTTCATTTTTTCCACCTTGCATAACACAACTTGCATGTCTGTGGTACCTTCATTTTTGTTAATGTCTTCTAAGAATACGAAGCTTTGCTTGTCTCATGAATCAAGAATTTTTTTTTTTTCCTTGTGGCACCTTGTTAAAGTTATCAGGAGGTATAACTTTGATATGGTTGAGCAAGAAGCCCATCTTACGACATGACCCTTCCCCATAGCCACTTTTGTGTTTGTGAGTGCATACCAACTAGTTTATGTATCTTACCTTTTGGGATTTTTCACCTCATAGATAACCATAAGTTACATGGACCTAGAGTTAGTATACTTGGGCCTGCTCACCAGGTGGACCATCATATATTCTGTCACCCCAGAGTGAGTATACATTCTTAATCAGCTTAGATCTAATCCACAACTAGTTGGATATATGATCAAAGCTTCATCTAATTCTCAACACTTGTGTAATCCTTTTATCTTATTCTCAGTTTTTTATGGGATCATCATCCTAGGGGCTTGATCATCCCTCATCATCATTGTTATTTGATCTTCCTAACATAAGTGCATTTGAACCCTTCTCTTGATGTTCATGGATACTTTAGTGTGAGTTTGAATCAAGTTCATCCTCTCACTAAAGTGAGGGCTAAATGTTGCATAGAAAAATTGCCCCTTGTCATTTTCATGGCCTTTTAGGTATTTTTTGATGATGTTTGATCTATTTTTCTTTGATTTTATATTGTAACATGGCTTGAACTTGCATATTTATGTACTAAAAATTCAAATAATGACATCTTGTGAAGGCGTTGTGAAATGTTGTAAAACATTTCTACACTCTTTTAGACTGTATTCATTACCCTTTACCTAAAAGCCACCTTTTCATCACTAAACAAGTCCTATTTTGAAGTGTTGTAAAGTTTTGTAACAAGATTTGATGCTTTCCTAGGCACAAATTCACTATTTATCCCTTTCTTATGATTTATTTGACCCCTTTATGCCCTTATAAGGCTTAATTAAGTGTATTTTTGAATGTAAACCTGACAAGTAAAATTAAATATAACTTATTTCCTGACACCCACATTCAAGTCCTAGGTGGGTCCCATTCACCATGGGTGGCAAGTGAGTCCCCCTTGGCTCCAAATTCAAAATATTTCAAAATTCCTTTTGAATTTTTATTCAAAATCACTTGATGTCATCCTGTGATGAGGTATGAATGGGTTACTAAGGTACAAGATTGTATAAATAAGTTTTTTTACATCCATTCTAACCCTTATTCATTCAAGCATTCATTCACACATCATCTCAAGCATTCAAGCATCTTACAACATCTTATCTAGCACTATTCAAGCATTTTGCAGCATCCATTAACAATACTTGAAACTTTCATCTTCAAGGGTTTAATAGGTTGATAGAATTTTCATGTTTA
>VDFB02056869.1:0-25479 GCA_007258455.2 Sequoia sempervirens
GAAGAGAGACTAAGAGGAGTAAAAGATGAAGTTGCTCTTCCCAATTTGCAACTTATCAGAGATTCTTTGGAGACCTTGAAGTCCGAGTACATGCACTTGATTGAAGATCGAGATCATGCCATTGAAGTTGCAAAAAAGAACATTTGTGTTTTACAAGAAAATGAGAGTATGATTGATGAGCTCACTCTGGAGCTCGAATCAACAAAGGACATATTGAAAGAAACTCAATTGGCTCTAACGGAGGTTGAAGACCAGTTTGCTAACTTCAAACTTTTCAAGGAGCAAGAGGGTGCACAAAGAGCTGAAGAAATCAAGCAAGTGATTGGAGAGCTTGATAGTCTTCAAGAGGAGTTTGATCTTGAAAGTGTCTCAAAAAAATTAGAAGTTGCATGTGCTGATTTGGAGCAGCAAGATGAAAGGAATGACTTTCAAGTTTTTAACAATCCTCTTTTTGAAGTGGGTGTTGAGGAAACTTATGATAATCCTCTTTTTGTGATGGAAGAAGAACCAGAACATGGTGTTTGCACTCTTCTCAATCCATTCCTTGGGTTGAGTGATGCTAGTCTATTTTGGGAGTTGGATTTGAAGTCATCTTATGTTTCATGCTCCAGTGTTGTTGAAGCTTTCATGGATTGGTTTCAGAGGTTCATCAGAGGGAATGCCTATTTTATGAGTATGCACTTGGTTTTGACCAGCACTTGGGGTTGTGTTGAATTCTCTTTTCAGTGTGTTGAAAATCACTTTCGGTTGGGTATCCATGCTTGGGATTCTCAACTTGGGTTGATGGAGTTTATGGCTTGTGGAAAGAGGAATTTTTGGTGGGTTAGTGATCAAATTTTCAGACCTTTGGGTGTTGTCCTTCTCTTCACCAACCACTTGATGGCCCCATTTGTTCATGAACAAATGGATTGGAGAGAAATTTTGAGTTTGGATTGGAGAGATGAAAGGTTGGTGGCTCTTGAGAGTGATCCTTGGCTAAGGAAAAATCAGATTTGGAGACTCGAGCTTGCTGATTGGAGGCAGTCCAGCCACCTTACACGGAGAGTCTCCCTCATTCAGGAGAGTTGGATCAGCACTACCGGTCAAAGAAGTGGTAATTTTCAGATGGAAATGGCTCTAGTGTGTTTTCCAGCCACTTTGGAGGTTTGTGATGTAAACTTTGATAGTTTACTTTCCTTATGGGTTAAGGACAGCGAGCTACCCCATGCCTTGATTCATCATTCTGAGACTCATAGGGTTGGAATTATGGGAGTTTTCTGTAGTCCTCATGGTAGTATCAATATAATTCAGATGAGGCATAGTAGCTCCATGAGGAGACATGAGTATGAGTTTGTTGAGCTCTTGCAAAGGATTGTTTTCCTCTTAGCAAGAAGATTCGAAGATGTCACATTTGCAGTTATGGCTCCGTTTGTTACCATATGGAGGTATGCTGAGGAGTTTGATTTTGAGTCAAGTAGCCTATCTTTCTTCTTGTCTAGGATGGTGATAGACAGTGGTATGGTTGATATTGTTGTCTTTGGGCATCTTGGACATGAGACGTTGCATGATATTGATCTCAATTCTTTAAGATTTTTCAGTTTGAGTATCATGGATGGTAACATTTTGGAGTTACAAGGGAGGTTAGTGCAGCATTGGTACGATGGTTTCACTGTTGTGATCAAAGTAGTGCAGCATCGACATGGTGGGTCCTCCTTCAGATGAACTTGGGACCCTGGGATTGTACTTGTTTTGGTATGGATCAATTTGAGTTCTTCTAGAGTTGTGGTGGCATTGCTTGAGGACAAGCAATTTTAGGAAGGGCGGACTGTAATGTCCCCAATTTAGCCCTACACTCTTTGTTTGGATTTAGCCTATTTCTGAAAACTTGTAGGCTAAAGCTGAAATGAAAATTAGGGTTTCCACTTTCAGAGGAGGTTTTGAGGTCTTGCATGTGAGAGTTTCTAACGCATGTCTGGTGAAGCTTTCTGGGTTTATGGAGAGCTTCACAGTGAGGTAACATGCATGACAGGATATTGACTTGCGTTCTCGGCTGCTTTTTGGAGGCTTGCATGTTGGAGTTTCCCAATTTGGCTTTTGGATTCCTTCTGGGTTTTTAGAGAGCTTCGCGATGGTGTGACATGCAACTGAATTAGATGACTTTTTCGGACTTACTATTTTTAGTAAGTTGCGACGGCTACTCAAAATGTGGAGAAAATGAGTTTGGAACAACTTACTATTTTTAGTAGTATGCTATTTTAGTAAGTACTATTTCTGGCAGTGCTATTTTTAGCAACAATTCAGCAGTTCAGTGCAATGGCTATTTCTAGCAGGTCAACTTGAGTAGTGGTCTCCAGCATTTGAGGTGATTATTTTGGCAAGTTTGATATTTGATGAAAAAATAATGTTTTAAGTGAAAAATATTTGGCTAAGGCATGGAGGACGATTTGGAGAGATAAGTGATTTTTATAATGTTTATTAATTAAACATTTTTGGAGGCCTTATTTGATGAATTAATATTTAAGTGAAATATGTGCTAAGGCAAAAGGGGACGCCTAGCTTGGAGACATTTGAGTTTAATTAAATATTTCACTTAAATCTTTTAGTGAAATATTTGCAAGTTATAGAATATTTCACTTAAGTCTATCTTGGATGCCTTTTGGTGATATATTTGCATTTTATTAAATTATATTTCCACATATGGGTTGGAAATGAAATGCAAATGAAATTTGGAGAAAAGGTGAAAAGTGAATTTCATTTAGGCACCCTAATTGGAGGGAAAAGAAGATTTGAATTTGGAGACAAAAAAGTTATAAATAAGAGACTTGGCCTTCAATTGGATTATCTATTGTTGCTTATCATATTGTTATGCTGCTGAAATACTTTCAGAGCTTGCTTCGAGGAATGCATACCTCCTAGTTCTTCTCTTGGTTTCGTGCTTGAAAGATAGCACCTAGCTAAGTTTTCAGAGACTGCTTCTCATCCAGACTAGCAGACAGAGCATCAAGGTTGAAGATTTTAGAGATTTGTCAGTTTTGCATTTGCTGGTTAGGGTTTTGCTGAAATAGAAATCTGCTCATAAGTCCATGCACGATTTTTTGGTGGTTCTTGGGTATTGGCCCTATGCTTTAGTCTACCTTGGGCGCCCCTCCTTGCAAGTTTTCAGATTTTTTAGAGGTGTCTCGGATTTTATCTTGCTAGTAGAACATTTTTGGAGGTCGTACCTTCTTTGAGGTTGCATTGGAAAGCGTGCATAAATAAATCACTACTATTTGGAAGAGTTTCTTGGCTTGGTCTTGGTCGCTCAACTCCTAGCTCTCATTTGCATTCAGTTCCACATCATTTGGAGGTGTTTTGACGAAGTTATGAGCATTTTGGTGATTCTAGGGCTTGTTGGTATGAATTTTCTGATTGCTGCAATTTTATATCAGACCTGATATTTTAGTCCCTTTTGCTATATTTCATATGTTGTATAGCTTGTACTTGTTTGGAGTTCATTTCCTAACATTTTGGAGATCACTGGTTATCTATATTTCATTGTATTTGCAGATTGTTCATCATATTGTAACGTTGAATCAATAGTACTGATCAACTCTTTTACTTTCTGCACTTTACATTTTGTATCCCCACTTTAGTGGAAGAGGATGGCTATGCCACCTAGTTTACTTTCAATTTAATCACTTTCATTCCCATGGTTGTGGATGAGACTGGCCCTTGTTCAGTCTACATTGTATTTGCTTTCTGTTTCTCCGCCATATGATAGCACCTTTCCCACTTCAGGTTAGGAATGCACATGCTTGGCGTTGAGATTATTTTACTTGCATAGCATCATTGTTAATAGAATCTCCGCCATATGGTAGCTTCTTACCCAGCTTGGGTCGGAAAGCACATTCTTGGTGTTGAGGCTCTATTCTTCAATTGTTGGTTTTGATTTGAGCTAACCCTAACGGGTACTTTGGTGCTGTTGTGATCATCTCAAAGTTTGAAAAAATTGGTTCGATTCGTTACACCTTGGCCTCATAGACCCTAAAATTCGAGGGCTTTGCCTTGTGACAAAATGGATTATTAGGGTTGTTAGTGGAGATCAACCATGAAAAATTTTAGTCCATCATCGAATCATGGAAGCTTCAATGAAAAAGTGGAAAGCAATCCATTGCTTGGATAAGATGTTAATGTCTCCCTTCTTTAAAATCAAAGCTTCTTTTCCTCTTTAGTCTATTTCCTTATTTGATTGTAGATGTTAATGTTCTGAATTGAGAGAAGATATTCACAAATTTTACCTAAGCCAAAATTTTCGTTTAGATGGATTTTGTTTTAAAAAATGCCTAAAAAAGATATATTTGAGAGTGAGAAATAGGATTTGGATACAATAGATTGATTATGAAGGTCTTCCCTTGAGATTTGGATCTTGTTTTGCTACTGGACATTTAGCAACAAGTTGCCCTAAGTTTTCTCACCTAGCTCATCACAATAAGCAAGCTACTTGGTGGGTCGGGGCCAAGCATAGGCATTAAGTGATTGGCAGTGTGGTGGATCCAAGTGGGGTGGCCTTTAGGGATTTTTCTTCCTCTAACTCCTCACATGATGATTCTTTGGTTGTTTTGGCATATCCTACCTAGTCTCCATTGTTGGCCAACAATGATGGTTTGGTACCTCATCCTCGGATGGTGAGCAATTCAATTTTTAACAAACTTAGCAAATCATTCCTCTCCTACTTGTTGGCTCGCTAAGCCTTCTTGTTCTGCTTTTATTGTTGTCTAGTTTCCCTTCTCTAGGACCTAACACTGATGAAGAATGGATCGCAGTGAATAGAAAGAAGAGGAAGGTTCCTCTAGATAGTAAGGAGGATGGTAGGATGGTCCTACAATCACAAAATATGGAAGGGTAGGGTTATATTACTTGTATTTTTTGTGTATCAATCTGGTTACTACCTGTGCTAATGCAGAAGGGCCTTAAGGCTTAGGAGAAGAGACCATCCCTTTTGTGGCTTCCCTTGCTCAAGCCAAGCTAAAAATCCCCGAATTTACTACCTAAAAGTCTCCAAATTTACTAAAAAACTAAGAGATTTTATTTCTAATTCAAATTATGTAATGAAAAATATTACTTATTAAAAATACTATAAATTCTCAAGGAACATTTTATTAACAAATATTTAAAACATGAAAAGAAAAACATATTTTAAAGGATAGAAAGATAATTTGCAAAGAAAATATTAAATCGCAATTTTAAATTATCTTCAAATTCTTTATAATTTACTTGCTATTATTGATAATAAAATGGAAAGTTTTAAAAATGCTGATTTGTGTGGACCACTTAGACAAAAAAAAAAAATTACACTTTTATGTTGTCACCTTGTTTTAAGCACTTTATCAAGGACTAGGCATGAGTAACAAAATCTAAAACTCAACCTCAAAATCAAACAACATAGTTCAGCAATAACAAATGTGTTTAATAAGTCTCAACTAGCCAAAACAATATTTGCAATAATTCTTCCACATAAGAAAATTTGTATGTTTCCCTTTATGTATATCAAACAATATAGGTCAACAATAAATGTGTTTAATACATCTCAACTAGCCAAAATATTATTTGCAATAATTCTTCCACGCGAAAACCTTTAAATGTTTCCCTTTAAGAACGTAGGTTAGGTAAATAGTGACATGGATTCAATTCAAGAAAAAAGTTGACCATGGATCAAAGAATAAAAATATGTACATGCAAGTCTAGGAAGAGGATACAATAATTTGTTTGGATGAAGATGAGATCAAGAAGAATGTTTTGTCTCTATGTAGGAGGGATCATGATATGCAAATTTGTTGGGCCTAAATATCTTTAGAGGACATTTATGCATTTGTCAAAAATAATTGGAAAGTGCATTCAAAATATGAAATCCACACTTGTCCAAGAGAATACTTTATTGCTATATTTGTTGATGAAGCAGCTCATAATAGAGTCATTTGAGGGGGGCATACTTCTTCCAAAAAGCAAAACATTTTCATGAAATATTGGCATCTGGGGGTTCAAACCAGTGAGATGATGTTTTCATGAAACATTTGCATTTTAGGGTTTAAACCAACAGAGAAAATGTCATCAATTGTGCCCCTTTGGATCAAAATGTGCACTCTTCCTTAATAAATGTTAATGAGACCTTTACACCATTTCATTGACAAGGGTTAACAAACTTCTAGTAAATTAATTTTGATAAACATTTTTTTAAGATGAGGTTGCTCATACTTGCTACTAAAACCTTGCCCCAACTATCTACAGCTCTTGTTGGAGGTGTCAATTTCAATGGTAGCTCACCTAGCTCCTTTGTTGCCCTTAATACTATTTGAGTTGTTAATGTTTACGAATCTCATGACAATGACCCTATGTCCACAAGAGAGGTTGTTGCAAAGGAGGTGGGGGAGTTGTTTTGGCTTCTACTCCAAACAAGGTAAATATCTACATGGAAGATGTTTGTGGCAAAGGTTCTAGTCTAATCATTAGTGCGGTTGGTGTGAAAGCTATAGGTGTGTCCTATGTCATCATGGTTGGGACAAGGATTCCCTCTCCTCACCCTCTACTTACTCAAGCTCAACCCATGTCCTATGCTTAAACCCCCCAGTGTTGTTTTGTGGACAAGAAATGCTAGATAATTAAACTTTTTATGCTTGTCAAGGCTTGATTGGAAGGTTTAACAAGTTGTAGCCTTCTCTTCCAATTTGCATCGATGGGTACCCAAGTTGTGGAAGCCTATCGTTGAGGGATTTGTCGAGCCATTTCCCTATTCCATCCCTAGTTCTTGCTAGGGAAAGCCTTCTTCTAACCAGCTCAATCAACTTCCTCATCAAAATTCCTTTTGTTTTCAATGGATTGTTGGAGGGGCGGCAGTCATTCTCTACCTACAAATTCAATGCAGCTCCAAACATCTTTAATCAAACTTTCTTCCTTATTATGAGAGGTGACTCAAGTGGTGGTGACAACAAAGGAGTCCTCTCTTCTTTCTTCCCAACTTGATGATGTTGGCAATGGTGTATCGTGGATGAAAGAAAAGGTCTTCCCAAATCATTTTTGAATAGCCATACCCAAGGTAAGGGTGTGTGGATTGCTAGGATGTTGTTAGGCATCATGTAGGATGTGGAGCTCCAGTTGTTGTACAGCTAAGGTAGTTTGTCTACAATTGTTTTTGTGGCTTAGCCCTTTTGGTGTTTGTCACTCTATCTTTGTTTTGGTGGTCTAACCTCTTCACTTTGATAGTGTGTTGCTCTAGTGTTGTGTGTGTGCTATCTCTATCGTATATTGCTACTATTGTAGCATTTTGATATTTTATCTATGTTGTAAGGAGCCTAAGACCCTAGTTTTGCTTTACAATTTACCAAAACAAACTATGCCAAGATATGTGTGGAGCTAGATCTTTCTAAACTACTTCAAAGAGTATGATCTTGAATGGAAGAATTAAACAAAACTGATAAAATATAAATACATTCCATTTGGATCTTAGAGTTTGTCACAAGTGGACACTTGGAAAAGAAAAACTTTGGCCCAACAACTTACCCACTAAAACCATCTGGGAATTCCTCAATGGATAACAAGGGGCTTTACTAGTCAAAGGAAATATGTGATATAGAACAAATGGAAAGTTGTTAAGGGGACAATATGGGAGGGTGGAAAGAGGTAACAAAAGGTACAAAGAATGTTGGATAGAATGGATGCTTGTAGCTTTATAAAAGATTTAGAAAACCTCCTTACATGAAAATGTGTGTTGATGAGAGAAGTAGATCAGGGGAATCCTTGTTGATCCTAGGCAACCAAGATGTGTTTTTAGGTAGGAAAAATGAAACACATCAGAAAGATGAAGTTGAGTTATAGAAAGAACATATATCCTACATATGTTATTAAGGATCACAAACATGCTAATGAAACTTCAAATTTTTATGTTGAAGCAAAGGAAAGAAACAATAAATCAAAGAATAAGAGGAAATCTCCAAAGAAGCACACAAGTGGTGAAGACTAATATTCATGAAAAATTTTAAAAGGAAAATAAGATAGAATTGATCTTGCACTTTCAATGCCATCAACAAAGGACGGGTGGGGACAGGACAGGGGTTGTTAGTTAAGACAACAAAAGTGAATGATCAAGTTTTATGTTCCTTTTTTATGTTTGAAATTAAGATTATCTCCAAGGTTTACATGCATAAAGGAAGACATGAAAAAACTATATTCACAAGAAAGGCATGAGCATAAATAGGAAAAGAGCAAAGTAAATTTGATATTCATATTAATCTTTACCTTATGAAGTATGAATGCAAATTTTCTTTGATCTTTAACACTGGATGTTATTCCTTATGATAATCTTTTAGCCAAAAATGGATAAACTAAAAAGTAGGACATGAATGTAGAAACCCTAGTTTCCTCCGTTTCTCGAATCTGACAGTTTTTGTGTTTTTCTGAAGTTTTGATGTTTTTTGATGTTTTTGAGCAATAAATGAAAATTGCGATTTTGCTTGAAAATGATAATAAATTCACATAAAATATTTCAACTCTGTAAACTGTGAAATCTACTGAGAATAATGTTGCCAGATAATCTATTAATCTTCTCAGTGTCCTGATAACGATTTGATAACATGCAACAATGAATCAGCAATTATTTAATATTAAGAACCTGGTATTTTCGCAGCAAACTGGAAGTACAGATCTGGTACAGCTGCATTAATTACACCCTTCTCCCTTGGTTTTATGGCTGCAAACTGATCCAGACTCCTAGGCGCCAAGTTTGATGAAGACTGCTTGCCAGAATGATGGGCGATTTGACCAAGGTGAAGAACACGCCTCTCTAATGGTGGTACTGACACAGTGAAGATACTGACCACTGTCAGCTTGACAAAAAGTACAAATGTGACTTCCTGAATAGCTTGTGTCCAACCCTTGAATATGATGTATTGATGAACTCTTCTGAATGAAAACCCTGTCAAATCTCACGATGTTGAATGTTTGTGATGTTCCCGATGATTTCCTCTGGATAGAAGAAATCCCACATCTTTGGCAATAAATCGAGGTGTTATTTCCACACCCTCCCCGAATGCAGCTCCCATTGGAGATGGCTTTCGTTCTCCAATGTTTGAGGAGGCTTGAAACAATAAAGCTTATGTTCTCGGCGAAGACTTGATCAATTTTTCAATTCACAAAAAATGACATAATGGCTGGATTTCGATGCAAGGCATAATATCCTTGAGAAGTCGCGAATTCACAATAATGGGGTTATTAAAAATTGACCTTATTCTTTTTAATATTTCCATAGTCTCAGCATTAATTTTTAATTATAAAATTAATCTCAAATGGCCCCTTCCAATGTTGGGCGCCCCCTTTATAAAAATCACTTAAGTCGTAATATTAAATATTACAACTTTATATTATAAGCTCTAATTAAGTAATATTTAATTATTTCAATTAAATATTAATATCTCTCCAAGTATTCACCTGATGCACGAGCCGTCTGAAACTGTCGACTGATGAAGTGATTCTGAATGCTATCAATCCATACTGCTAAAAATAGCAGGGGTCCCATGCTGACTGCCAATAACTGCTAAAATAAGCAACTTATGCTAGAAATGTCCGAACGAGCCCGAACGAAAGCCAATTGATCAAAACCTGACAATCTGAAGCTGAGTCAAGCTCCGAAATGACCCTCTATCCAAACTATCAGCCTACGAGGGTCACATGATAGGCTAATCTTACGAACTCTGATGCTCGCCAAAAAATGGGGACATGACAGTCTGCCCTCCCTGAAATTGCTTGTCCCCAAGCAATCTCCACTTCAAAGAAACCCCAATCCTCGGGAGGCCCAAAAGAAAAATTGTGAAATGTCCCACACATCACGAACCGTCTCCCGTGGCATCAACAAAAACTCAACTGCGCAAGCTATCCCTGGATCCCAAACCCAGAGTGAAAGTCTGTCGCGACTGTCATCCTTAGGCTGCCACTGTGCTCTACTGCCTCCAACTTCACCATGCTGAGAATAGTGAAGCAACCGAATGGGACCCATCAAATACTCGGTGCCAAAACTGTCGCCACCGGGATCCCAATACAATATGAATTCACATCCGCCTGTCATCTGATCAAAGAGCACAGAAGCATCACGCTGCCTCAGAATCTCCCTGTCTCACTAAACACTCATGAATGTGATAATCGATAAGCCATCATTACTGACTAACACCATAGGTAAGCCCCAGCCAACCATGTACGTAGGAAACATGCGACATAGAAGTATCAAGCCACATCAAATACATATCGGCGCATGATGGATGGCGAAGCATTGTCCACATAGTATTACCCACAAACAAGCGAGGCCGAGGTACTTGCATCGCTAATCCCATCTTGTGAAGATGGGCAACTTTCTGCCTTACCGCGATGTGGTCTCCCCTCGGTACCAAGAGAATCGCCACATTACAAGAATGGTGCATCGAATACGAATCATGTACAGGTGGATCAAAGAAAAAACTATAAGCACTCCTCACCGTGTACACCTCATTAAACTCCTCTGTGAGTCTTGTTTGGAATCGCAATGCACTGGAACAATCCCAAACACTACGATCATCACCCAACCCAGAACTAATATCAAGAGTACGATCAGCGTCCAACTCGAAGAGTGGGTTGTCATAGATCAAACCACCATCAAATTCAAATAATGGATTATTCACAAACTGCACAATCACTCCATACTGATCTGAATCATCCATCTCTGAATCGCTGGAATAATAAATTGAATTGTACTCCTGACTTGGCTCAACCAGCTGCCGATCATAGTCAACTGCAACGGATGAAATGATTGATTTGCTTCCAGGAGAGGGAAACAAATCAACATAAGTACCAAGCTCCCAACTGGATGAGACTCTGAATATCTTCTGTGAAGATGGACAAGTGCCGAGGGTTGTCACACAACTCTCTAGTGAATCAACTACCATGTCACAGGAACGATCAATGATCTGCCCTGCATCACCTATCATGGGACTAAACTCAAGAAAACCTGGTGCAACGCGTGGCTCACTGCAACTCTCATCTAGTGCACTCATCCTATCTGTATCAACTGCTCCTGTGACCGTGATGGATGTAACCACATCCTCAACATCTCCCTCACTGCTATGAACCATGGGTGTATACTCCTCACCAACCGCTGCCATGGAAGACTGAACCATATCAAAAGATGGTGAAGATTGTGCTAAACTCAACGCCACGGTAAGCTTCTCAATCTGTAACTGTGACTCTCGAAGGGCCGGGTGCTCTGCCGATGAGTCCATAGTCACCTCGAGCTCATGAGTGAGCTCATCGATCTGCTCCTCCTTTCCCTTCAATGCATCATAACAAATGCAATCCCACTCGAGAAGGAAATCCCTGTCCGCAAGTAGCTTTAGGTAGTTTTGTTTCATCATTCCAATTGCTTCTCGAAGTGCATGTAACTCTGCAAGGGAAAAACCGCTATCACCGTGCTCATCTGTCATAGGAGTACTCAATCCATAGGTAACCAACATTTGACGTGCAACATCAAAATGCTCAAGGGTTGTGGCAATCATATTGTCATTCACTTGTAGTTGCCCAACCAAATGATGAGGATTCTGTAGCTTACGACCCCCATACAAGTTTTCTGGTTCACAATAAGCACTATGATATGACGCTGATTCATCATCACTCACCTCAGGATAAGCAGCATCATGTGTGCTTTCATCCATGCACATCTCAACATCTAAGGTGCTGCTGCTTTGTACCTCAAATGATGGCTCAACTGATAAGGTAGAAGTTGCTGGTATGACAGTATCTTCACACGCTTCTACTCCCAAAGTAACTGCATGCCCATCCAAAGCATGATCCTGGGATTCCATATCAACATATGAATCCTCTAGCTTGTTTTTGAAGGTCTGATCTGGAAAATCAAATTCACCATGACATAAATTCTCAACACCAAATACCTCACTAGTACCCAACTCTTGAGTCTCTTCATGTGCCAACTCAATAGGATTACTTTGCATATGTGAAATCGCTATTGTCTCATGCTCACGCGAAGTTTCATCATTGCTGTCATAAAAATCAGAAGTAGCCTCCATGGTAGAAACTTCTTGAGTCACCTCTTGCAAGGACGATGTAGGTAAATCATTACCCAGGGTTGTGCTAGTGTTTTCTTGAATCAAATCAGCACTTCTATCGAATTCATCACATAAATTTCTGCATTCTTCACAACAGTCTAAAGATACCAAATCATTTTGATGAAGAGTTATATCATCCTTATGTGTAGATTCTCTATCCCTTTCAGGTGTAATCAACTCATGAGCTATAGTGAGATATTTCTTCCTTGCAAACTCTGTCTTGTGGCAAAGACTCGGGTGCAAATCCATGTAACTCATGAAGGGAAATTCCTTTTTAATTTTCTAAGGTAGAATGCTATACTCCTGGAACATGCTAATCACTTCTCTTTCTGTGTTTTGTGGTGTTCCGTCAATGGTAATCCTTTCGCTAGCCTTAGGTGGTGCTAACTCCCACACATCGTTCGCTGCCCTAAGTGCACCAACGAACAAACCCTCATGCTTCTCACCTGCTATAGCCTCATCGGGCTCCTATCTCGTGAAAGTGGGCCTAGTAAGCCTATCTGCTGTCTGTGACACTGTCCTAGGAGCTCTCCGTGAACCTGCATCACTCCTGTCATTGTCACAATGTGGTGACGGTCTCCTCGGAGTACCCAATCTCTGAAGTACAACTGCCAACTGCTGTAATACACCATTTGTCCGCCGTTGACCTGCACGAAGATCTCTGAGTGCATGCAAAACCTCTGCATCATCCTGATCTTTGTGGTTATGTGGAATCTCTGTTCTACGAATATCTGTTATGTCAGCCATGTTTTTCGGCTGTCGGATCGAACCCTGTTGCCTGTCAACCAAGGCTCGCCTGAATATGAAATGCCTGTGAGACCCAATCTGTTCCGGCTGATAAGACTGCTAAACCCTCAGGATGGCAGGATTTAGCTCTGATACCACTGTAGAAACCCTAGTTTCCTCCGTTTCTCGAATCTGACAGTTTTTGTGTTTTTCTGAAGTTTTGATGTTTTTTGATGTTTTTGAGCAATAAATGAAAATTGCGATTTTTCTTGAAAATGATAATAAATTCACATAAAATATTTCAACTCTATAAAATGTGAAATCTACTGAGAATAATGTTGCCAGATAATCTATTAATCTTCTGAGAGTATTACAATAACGATTTGATAACATGCAACTATGAATCAGCAATTATCTAATATTAAGAACCTGGTATTTTTGCAGCAGACTGGTAAGTACAGATCTGGTACGGCTGCATTAATTACACCCTTCTCCCTTGGTTTTATGATTGCAAATAGGTCCAGACTCCTAGGCGCCAAGTTTGATGAAGGCTACTTATCAGAATGAAGGGCGCTTTGACCAAGAAGAAGAACACGCCTCTCAAATGGTTGTACGGCTTGTTGAAGAGGTACGGCCCTATCAGAAACAGCAAGTACAAATGTACGGCTTCTAGACAACTTTGTCAAAACCCTTGAATATGATGCGCCTTGATGAACTACTGCTTCCTGAATGAAAACCCTATCAAATCTCTGATGCTGAATATTCTGTGATGTTCAATGATTTCCTCTGGATGAAGAAACCCCTGTGCTGGCAATAAATCAGGTGTTATTTCACACCCTCTGAATCGCTCCCACTGGAGATGGCTCGTTCTCCAATGTTTCGAGACTGAAACCCTGAAGCTTTCGTTCTCTGACGAAGACTTGATCAATTTTTCAATTCACAAAATGACATAATGGCTCGATTCCAATGCAAAGGCATAATATCCTTGAGAAGTGCGAATTTCACAATAATAGGGTTTATTAAAAATTCGACTTCTTATTCTTTTTAATATTTCCATAGTCTCAGCATTAATTTTCAATTATAAAATTAATCTCAAATGGCCCCTTCCAATGTTGGGCGCCCCCTTTATAAAAATCACTTAAGTCATAATATTAAATATTACAACTTTATATTATAAGCTCTAATTAATTAATATTTAATTATTTCAATTAAATATTAATATCTCTCCAAGTATTCACCCGATGCACGAGCCGTCTGAAACTGTCGACTAATGAAGTGATTCTGAATGCTATCAATCCATACTTCTAAAAATAGCAGGGGTCCCACGCTGACTGCCAATAACTACTAAAATTAGCAACTTATGCTAGAAATGTCCGAACGAGCCCGAACGAAAGCCAATTGATCAAAACCTGACAATCTGAAGCTCAGCCAAGCTCCGAAATGACCCTCTATCCAAACTATCAGCCTACGAGGGTCACATGATAGACTAATCTTACGAACTCTGATGCTTTCCAAAAAATGGGGACATGACAATGAAGCAATTCTCCTCAAAAAATTGAAAGGTCGTGACAAGTGTTCACTTGAGAATTGGACAAACCTTATTATGATAGACTCATTTGAATACAATTTTGAAAACCCAGAGTTCCAGAATTTCTATGTTGTCTTATATCATGATTTAAGTGCCCTTCACCACAATTTTTGGGGTCAAATATCACAAAATAAAATGCAGGCCCATCCACACCCATTGGTCAAATATCTAAAACATAAGTTAAGCTTTGTAAGCTTTATGTTACATATTATAGCTTGAAATTCCACGTAAAGATTACACTCTTGAAAAATAACTTATTTTTCATATTTTTCCAAAATTTTGTCCCAAATTCCCAATTGAATTGAATGGTGTTTTCTTTTTCTAAAATAGACAAACATTAACATGAAAAACATTCTAAGTTTCTATGTGCATTTTGAAGCATAAATTTTGTACACATTTTCTTAGATTTAAGCTATCTAATCAAAAAATTTGCATGTACATGAACAATGATCTTAATAAAATAGATTCTTAAAGAGTCAATTACATTCAAAAATTTCCTCTTTCTTTCTGATTTTTTTTAATTTTTTTATGAATTAAAATGAGCCTCCTCATCATTAGGTAGTCACTTTGATGAACACAACTTCCAATGAACTACACCTTTTATTAGCACATAGGGACAAGTTTTGGAGATAGCTAGACAAAATAAATTTCAAGAAACAACATAGGGACACAAGACTATATATATATATATATGGAAAAAATAGTTTAAGTGCTTGTAAGAGCAATTTGTATACAATCTCAAAAGTAGCATCGTGAAACATAAATGGAAACCTTGCATACAAAATCAAACATCAAATAATGGAAAGCAACTCTTTCCAAAGTAAAAAAAACAACATTGGCAATTTCTCATCAATCATTTGCATTTTCACATCTTACTAACTTTTTTAACCAAGCTTCAAAGGTCATAGTCACATCTTACTAACTTTTGTAACTAAGCTTTAAAGGCCATAAAATATTTGACAAAGATAAGTTGATCATTGAGTGAAGAGCTCTAAATCTACAAGCTCCACTCATCTCCCCTTAACAAAAGAAGAACAATAAATAACATAAAGCTTGACTCAGTTGTAAGGAATTATAGGTTACTTTCAATAACATTAAGATTTATATTGACATTTTTTGAATTTTAAATTTGGTTTCTACATATTAAACAACTGTTGGTTTTTTCTATTGGATGGGGTAAGGATGAGAGGAAAAACTAGAAGAGTCTTTTGAGGTTGAGGGGCATCTATGTATTACTCACTACATGGTACAGCAGAAAAATAGACTTCTAGTTTTCAACAATTTAGGGTAGACATCCTAGCGTGTTCTTTGCATTTCAGGTATGACAACTAAGAATGTATCTGACCTGTTATTTTGCATTCAAAACATGTGTAACATAGATTTGTGTCCATATGTTACCTTAAAAAACTCATAAACCATTTATTGTTTTAATTGCAATCTTGTCAATTGTTACTCATATCACTTTACAACATCCTTTCCATCAATCTTAAAATGATTCTAGAATTATTGCCCTCATTTATTCCTACCAACTCAAATATCTTAATCTCATTCACCCAACTTAACCTTTATGCTTAAAAAATCTTTATAAAAATAATAAAATTTTAAATCATTCTACTAAACATGGTGTATACTCTAACCCCAATAGATTTTAACTCAAACGGAATTGCAGGTTTGACTTAAAGCACAATAGTATACCCAACAAATGAAGCCAATGCGTGGTGTAAATAGTTTAAACTAGAGGAAGTTAGAACTCCAAATGCATATGTAAAGCTTGGCTTGCATAATAAATTGTTTAACCCATAGAACAGAATACTGCATGAGGACCAAAAATTATGATGATAAAATTTATGCTTAGAGAACTTGACATCAAGATATATGGGTATATTATATTTCAAATAATTACAAAACAACTCCAAAAATAATTGAGGGCATTCTAAATTTAACCGTCCATGTAGAATCAATTTTGCTTCCTCCAACAAGTGCTAAAACAAAAGAACGTGAATTGAAGAGTCATGGTATTCAAAGAGAAGTGAATAAAATGTTATTCGAATAATTTACAATTAGTGAGGCCTTGAATAGAGTGGCAACACTCTGGTCCCCAAACATCATCCTTAAACCTCCTTTTAAAGTTGGGGAACAATCATAAGAATTAACAAAAAATTGTCTAATACATTACTGATGTTGCAACTAAAAGCAAATTGGAAACCATACTTTGGATCATAACATGTAAGAATCCTGGTGATTCTCAACCCCGGAACCCTAACTGAAATGCTGATTTGTTTGAAGGTTTTTGTATGTTTTGTATTTTTTTGTGTTTTTGAGGGTTTTTGCATAAAACAAGAAAGCTGCGATTTTCTTAAATAAATGCTTGAAAAATTCAAAATAAATCTAAATGCAAAGAATAGGCTTTGAGATTGCTCAGAGAAGATAGGCGCACATATTTATTGATTATCCAGAGCTTTTACAATATCAAAATACGACAGATGAATAAATAATGAATTTATTTTCATAAAAAAAAACCCAATTCTCCTTGCAGCCGCCTGAAGGAATGATGAAATTGTACGACTGAATGAATAAAGGGATCTCTGGACTCTGAAAGCCAATACTAGACCTCTGTAAACCCTAGGCGCACCAAGTCCAACTGACAGAAGCTGAGATCTGAAGATTTCCCACTGGCAGATGAAAAGTACGACCTTTCAGCAGTAGTACGGCCTGTACCTGCAGCAGCAATAAATAAAGTACGGCCCACTAAGAATGATGCCAGATCTCTGTTAGAACAATCTCTGAGAGGTCGCCCCTGTTAACTGATGATAAATCCCTGAATGCTTTCTGAAATCGATTCAATATGATCAACTGCAACTTTTGAATGAAGCCACCAAGAAGACAATCTTCAACTGGTATTGCACAGTCTCAGTATGTCAGATTCTGAAGAGGTATCGTTCTCCAAAATCGATTCGTCTGTTGAAACCCTAGGTTTTGCAAACTCCAATGCTCAGAGCAAAATAGAAGACAAATTTGAATAACATATCATAATGGTTCGATTTGTCCTCAATGAATATAAATAGCTCCTTTTACAAATTCGACCCAAGCTCACCTTTTAATAATCATTTAAATAAAATGATCAAATTCGTCCTTTTGACTTAGGAGAAAAATAATAATTAAATGACGTCTCATTAATGAATAATAATTATTCATTATATCAAATATATCACTTTATTATAAAGTATTAAAAATACTTTATAATATACCATTTAATTATTAATATTTAAATATATTAATAAAGTGACTTTAATATAAAGTCAAAATATTAAATATTCAATAATCATTAAATACTCCTTATTTCTCCATCTGACCATCAAACTGAAGAACTGGGTCGACTCCAAGCCAACCAGTTGAACCAGGGGCCCTGCCCAAAATAGCAACTTCCGCCTGTCCGACTTTTTAAAAATAGAGTCTCTGAAAAACCATTCTGAAAGATTCTGCAAAGGCCCAATCTGAAACAACTGCAACACTGAAGCTACGAAACACTGAGTAACTGCCTCAATTGATCCTCTGCACACATCTGTCAGCCTACGAGGAACGAAATGATAGGCTAACCACATATCCAGCTGTGCCGACTAGGATGGGGACATCACATAACACAACCATGTAAGCCTAGAAGGGGAACCTATTGCCAATAGTTACTATTGAGTATAGCAATAGAAATAATTGGAAGGTTGACAATAGATTATTAGGAAATGAAGCTATAAATGCTCAATGCAAATCAAAAATCATTTAATATTGTGAAACATGCAAGAAATGTGCCATGCTTCCTGCAAGGAGTATTTGTTGTGTTTTACCTCAGCAAAGGATTGGTGTACTCCATGATGACCAATTTTCCCTTAGACAAATTTCTTAAGAAGAGTCTTAGATGGCATTTCTAATAATTTAGATCATTAATGGCTATCCTAATAGAGACTTTTCATATAGATGGCATTTCTAATAATTTAGTTTTTACCTCAGCTTGAACCGATGTTTGTTCATACATTTGTATTCATTAAATTCCACCTGATAACAGTGATCCAATGTCACCATCATTCTCTCACATTATTGGTTACATTTTTGAGAAAAATTGAATCTTTTCTCTGAATCTTTAGTTTGGAAATCTATCAGTCTATCTATATATTCAGCATTGGATCACTGTTCTCATGTAGCATTTAATTTATCAGTTCAAGCATCTGTTAAGAAGCCAACAGATTGTGCAAGTCAAGTATAGACAGATTAGATAGATAGATAGATGACCAATTTGCCCTTCGACAAATTTCTGACAAAGAGTTTTGGCTGGCATTTCTATTATTAAAGACTACCCCAATAGAGACCTGCACAAGCTGTTGATTTCTTAATAGATGCTTGAATCGATGTCCGTTCATATATTTGCATTCATTAAATGACACATGATAATAGTGGTCCAATGCTGAATAATAGATAGGAATTGATGGCATCCATGACATCTTGTAATGTTAGATAATGGAATTAAAGAGTCTCAACTTAAAGTCATACAAATATAATGACATGATCGGTGCATTGATTTTCTAGACTAAAAAATGGTTTTTATTATAAGTTCTGTCATGAAATTCATATAGTGGGGCATTGGATTCTTTGATCTTGTAAAAGATGAATTAAAGCAGCACACCCAATTATACGGAAGCCTTATTTCTGATTAGGTCCTATTGTATATATTTGATTTTAATATCTATTAAAAATTTGTTCAACTAACCATTCTCAAGAAAGAAAATCATGCAAAGAAAGGACATAGTATGGACCTGTAAAATCTCCTCAATGACATCCTCCATAGTTATTATGCCCACAACCTTTTCATCTTCTGCAAATGTTGGAAGAGGTTCATTATTAATTTGAAGGATATCCTCTGACACAGTTTCTGACCATCTCTTTGATCTTCGTACTGTTTTACCAGACAGAAAGGAATTGGATGAAATTTTGCATGCAGATCGTGATGGCTTGTCTGTAATGGAATGGTCATGAAAGTCTTGCAATGAATCACTGACGACGACATCAAGTGTCACATGTTCTTCTGGATGATAAAGCAAGTTAGATATCCTAAATGAATAGTTACAACTAATATTCTGCTCTTCTAAACTCTAAATTCACTAATTATATTTCTCAATATGCAGAGAAAAACTGATAAAACTTCCCAAACAATCGCATATGCATAAGGAAAATGCTTCATAAAAGAACAGAAATATGCCAAAAAACCACAAATGTTGAACATCAATAATATTAGAAAACAAATTCCATTATGTGTCTGCTTATAACTAGAATAGGTATTGATCTGAATGCTGTAAGCTGTGACTATAAAAATAATCAAACGCTAAGTATAAGGCAGGTTTCCAACCAAGGAAATAAATTGTACCATTCAATAATACTTCTTTTTGTCTGCTTGGACTTCTGTTAATATTGCCTTCTACATCGCTTGCTCTTTCCAAATCTTGCTCCTTTTTTTCAGGAAAATCCACAACCACAGCCATGTGGCTATGACCTTTCCGGAACTCATTCAATAAATCATACAAAGGCATGTTGGATGAAACCCTGAAACTCAATACCATGATTTCACAATATATTATTAACTCTTATATTTCCAACCAATGCAAGATTTGTGATAACTATTTTCAAATTAACAAGTCTTCAAGCAACAATATGGAACCATCAACACATATAGATTCTCAAATACCAATCTATAGAACAAATTTCTCAAATAGCAACCCAACAGAACTTAATTCAAGAATTTTGGAAGAAATAGATGCAAGAAAGAAAATGAAAATTGAAATGGATATCAGAACTTTGGATACCTAAATCAATCACAACAAAATGTAAAAATATCACTCAAAATTGTCTAACAAGGTTGTAAGAAGTTACAACATTACAAGGCCAACATATAATATGCATCATGTTTATGACAAAGAACAAGCATTAACAATATTAAAACTAGACAGTAATTTTGATGTTCATACAAAGGTAAAATTGAGATCAAATTAGTCAGTAATCATGATCTACAAAAGTTAACATTTCTTCATCCCTTGTAAATTTTAAGGATGGGCTCCCACTCATAGTTGCCAAATCCAAGTTCATGGCTCAATAAGTTCTTATGGGGAATCAATACATACAAATATTTGCAATTATAGGATCCATGAATGGTTCTTCCTTAACATTGATATTTTTCTGGGTTTCCAAAATGGAGGAATGTGGTGACATGGTGGGGACAGTTTCGAGAATGAAAAAAAATTCCCAAATTTTGGGGGTGGCAGCTGAAATCTCAAAAAGTAAATACAATGTGTTTAATTTGCAATGACAATCCTCCCCCTTTTAGCTTGTTAGGGTTTTTTAGCATTAGTTTCCTTTAAAAGTTACATTTTTCAAAATGTTGTGAACCAAATGGAGCAGGACATCCAATCTTGAGAATAGGAGACATACCCTTTAAGTTCCCAAGACATGCAGGATGTCATTTGGACCTCCAGGGGACACATCCCCATGGAACACTGATTGATATTGACTACAATGGACTACTACATTGTTCAATAATAGAAAAACTATGTATGGACCAATAATGGGGTAAGGAAAATGCAGGAGTTAGGATTTGAATGTTCTACAGCTGTTGAATCCATGTGGCCTTCATCATGAAAAATGGGAATAAATCAATTGTGAAATTTGATTGAAAGTTATGTAATAAGTGAAGATTCTCTCCTGAGATGAGAAATGGATGAGAAGGGGAACAAGAGAAGACTAATTGATAAAAGAAGACTGACTTGTAAGAGGAAGATGGCTTCACCTCAAGAATCCAAAAAGCCATATGACACGTCTCGTACCCAAAGTTGACAAATAATCCACTACTGAAAGCATGTTCCAAAATATGATTGACTCTACCATCGAAGGAGTGATATCATAGACGCCCTTGAAAAGCTTGATATTGAGATGCCACCTTCATCAATTTTCTTATGTATATACAGTTTATGGAACTCCCCATCAGAATCTAAGACATAATTTTTTGAGATTTCTGACAAGAAAAATAATAATTTTCACTGCAGTTTGATTGGTCCATTATGTTTTTCAAGCATGCCTGAACTAGTTTTTGTAGAATCTTCTCCATCAGCCCAATCTGTTACGAACACCAGCACAAATAAAACTCCTAGCTGTGTGCATGATAAACTTTCTCTATCCAAAGGATAGGCCACTTTTGTCAAACACATCCACAAATGCCATGAATGTGACTTTGCAGGGATCCATTTGATACCTATGGTGCATGGGTTGAAGTGGTTCTCTATTGAGGCATCATGCAAAAAAAATCTCCATAAAAATTTCAATTTCTATTGCAAGCGATACAATGATTACTTTTGAATTGTAAAATGCATAATGTTAGCCATTTAAACAGTTGCAGAGGTTTGTCTCACTGTAAAAAAGTATATATAAAGTTGAACATTTCTCTTAATTTCTTCCAGTATATGCCCTTTTGAAGCAAACAGGAGTCAGGCAAAGAGTCTTTTTGTAGAATGATCAAACCAGAATAAAATTCTAATGTTACAAGGAATTTTTTTCTGTATTTAATAACTTACAAAGACCTGAAAATTTTATATTCAGGCATTGTAAAAGTGACACAAAGTAAAGAGGCTTTCATAGAACAGGAGGTCTATAATCAAGTGTTCTGATGTACTGTGAGACATAGGAAGGTTGTAAACTTATTCTTGAAGTTTCCTAAAGTCTCTAGGGAGTCAAATGTCCATGGCACGTTAGTTATACATTAATTTTATTTACAAGAGGGGCTTGTAATGTTTGTACTTCAGTTTCAAAAAGAGAATGTTATGTTGTACCAACAGGGATAAGTTTTTTTGCACTTTGTGAGATATAAGTGTTTGTATTTGAGTTATATTGGAGGCTAGTAAGTTAATGTCCCCATTTTTGCGAACATCAAAGTTCATAAGGATTAGCCTATCATTTGACCC
The DNA here is from genome assembly GCA_007258455.2 of Sequoia sempervirens. Lineage (NCBI taxonomy): Eukaryota > Viridiplantae > Streptophyta > Pinopsida > Cupressales > Cupressaceae > Sequoia > Sequoia sempervirens. The sequence continues at coordinate 22,398 of VDFB02056869.1, forward strand.
TCGTAGGCTGACAAATGTGATGAGAGGGTCTTCCTTGGCAGTTATCCAGAGTTTCAGGACGTTACTCCTTCAGTTGATTCAGGTTGGGCCTTCGCAGACTCTTTCAGAGAGGTTTTTCAGATACTTACTATTTATAGTAAGTCAGCAGGCGGAAGCTGCTATTTTGGGCAGGGCACCTGGTTTAGCTGGTCAGCTCAGTATCGACCCGGTTTGATGTTTGGTTGAGCAAACGGGGGTTATCAGAAGCGTTTAATAATAAATGATGGAATAATTAATTTGACTTTATAATATAAAGTCATTTTAATGAAATATTAAAGTTAATATTTAAATGGCAAATTATAAAGTATTTTAATACTTTATAAGGAAAGAGGGGAAAATTAATATTTAATGAATTTAATATTCATTAAATCAAAAGGACGCCATTTAATAAATATTAGCCAAAGTATTGAAAAGGGCGAATATTTATTATTAAATGCAATTTAAGGGATTTAATGAGAAAAGTCGAATTATTGAAGGAAGCTATATATTCTTTCAAAGAGCAAATCGAACTTATGTGATTAATTATTCGAATTTGTTAACTTTTCTCTCTGAGAGCATTGGGGTTTGAGAAACCAGGGTTTCTGCAGATCAACAGGTTTTGAGGAACGTTCCCTCTTCAAGATCTGACATACTGAGACTGTGAAATACCAGTTGAAGATTGTCAATTGAGTGGCTTCACACAGGAGTCATTACAGAGCATATTTGAGAAGTTTTATTCAAGTTTCTTGAGCAGTTTGTAAGGGTTTGCTGATTTGCTATAGTGCTGATTTGCTACAGTACCGCTACAGTGCACGTGAACAGTAACGCTACAGTGCGCATGAACAGTAATGCTACAGTGCGCATGAACAGTAACGCTACAGTACCTTTGTGCTTATAGAGGAAAAATCAGGAAGGGTTTGAGAAGAAAAATTAATCAAGGCCAAGAATCAATTTATATCTTGTGTTTCCAATATTTTGGCATCTCTTTTCTTAGCCATACGGCCTCTTTGCTTGCTGCCATAGCCTTACTGTTTCAGCTAGAAGGCGTGTGGATTTAAAGCTTGAAGAGCCTTGCTTTTTGTTGAATATTCACTTCCATTGGGGTCGCACAATCCTTGGATGCATCTGTGATCAATTTGGAGCTGGATATCCTTGTCTTTTGTTCACATTGAATGCTACAGCTGGTTATCAGATCGCTGCATTAAAAACCAGGTTTTTGATCCATAAATCAGCTGCTTTTTACCATGCATGTTTGCCTTTTTACTAGTAGATCATAGAGCTATTATTGTAATCAATCTGCAAGATAAATAAAGTCATTTGGCATCAGTTTAAGAGTTGATTTACTTCAGAATTGCAATCTGGAATCTATTATATATTTTTTCAAGCATTTCTTTCAAAAATCGCAAAAACCCTTATTGCACAAAATCCACAAAAAAACAAAACAAACAAAATCAGTGATCTTCAGTCAGGGTTTCGGGGTTGAGAATCACCTGGATTCTTACAGTGGTATCAGAGCACAGTTTTCCTGCCATCCTGTTGGGTGAGTCATTGAAATTTAGAACGAAGAAATTATGGCTTTTGACAGATCCACGTATGAATTGATGCAACAATTGTATGGTTTGATGAGTGATCCTGAATTTAAAAATGGATATTTAATGAGGTTTGAAAAATATAAACGAAAGGAAAAGGAAAAACAAGAGGTCTCTATAAGTGAGGTATCTAGAAACCTCTACAATGAATTTTCATCAGTTGGTGACCAGCACACAGCTAATCCTATGGAGAACAAAAATCAGACCTTAGGAAACAAAACAAAAAGTTCATCTATTGGTAGTGAATCTCGGGATCGTGCTATGGATGGACTTGCAGTGACTTTGGTAGTAGAAGTGTGTGAAGATATTGTCATAACAACAGCTTCTACCTTGCTAGTCGAGCCATCTTGGGAGGTACATAGCAGCAGTACCTTTGATGATATTGTGTACGAAGTCGATAGCACACATGATGTTGCTTATCAGTTTGTTGAGCCAATTCAGGAGTACGAGTCAATTTATTGTTCCAGGGATTCTGAGATGGGTGATTCAGATCAGCATGGAGTGATTGTGCAGTTTGTGAATAATCCATTATTCGAGTTTGATGGTGGATTAGTCTATGATAATCCACTCTTCGAGTTGGAAACTGATCACACTCCTGATACTAGTCCGGTTTTGGGCAATGATCACAGTGTTTGGGATCTTTCCAATGCATTGGGGTTTCAAACAGGGCTCACAGAGGAGTTTTACAATGTGTACACGGTGAGGAGTGCTTACAGTTTTGTCTTTGATCCACCTGTACATGATTCTTATTCGATGCACAATTCTTGTGTGCATGATGATTCTCTTTGCGCAGTCAAGAGAAGCAAATCATTTTTGTGTTCAGAGTTACTATCTTCAGAAGGTGAGACTAGAGGCTGCAAGTTCCCGACTGAGTTGTTTGCAGGGGATTACTTGCAGGATCAGAGGTTGGATTTCCATCATGCTAGTGTGTACCTGACAAAGTTTGCTACTTCTGGGTTTCATGGAGGTGGTAGTGGCAGTGGACATGATGGTTTGGTTAATCACATCCCTGGGAGTTTCAGAGGGACTGTTGAGAGATGTTGTGTTGTGGATGCTTCCCGATATCCTTACTTCATTTTGATGGATGGATGCGAGTACCGTTTATATTGGGATCCAGGTGGCGACAGGATTGGTATTGTGTTTTGGATGGGTCCCAGTGGATTGCTTCACCACTTCTGGCATGGTGAAGTTGAGATCAGAGTAGCGCAGAGGAAGTCAGAGGGTATTAGGCATGGCAGACTTCCATTTCGAGTTTGGGATCCAGGGATATTTTGCGCAACTATGTTTATGCTGGTGCTACAGGAGTTGGTTAGGGATGTGTGGGACATTTCACAGTTCTTCTTTTGGGCCTTTTGAGGACTAGAGTTTCTTTGCAATGGAGATTGCTTGGGGACAAGCAATTTTAGGGAGGGCGGACTGTAGTGTCCCCATTTTGCGAGCATCAGAATTCGTAAGGATTAGCCTATCATTTGACC
>VDFB02056870.1:0-80040 GCA_007258455.2 Sequoia sempervirens
CCTTGTAAAATTATTCAAGAAAACTAATGATGAAGGATAATTTCTCCAAAGCATCGTTTAGTATGTCAATATTAATATTCTCACAAATTAATCTTGCTTGAGAAGCAATTGTAGTGTCCACCTAATGCTTCCACATCTACAAGGGCTTCACTTCATCATGGACATGTTGAATGTCAGACAACAGTGTCAAATTTGCTTCATCATACTTGGCCTTTAACTCTTTTATTTTCTTCCATAATGGAGCAACATACCCATAGAACTGTTGTTCCCTAACCTCACTAACAAATTTTTAAGTCGAGACCACCTTCAGATATCTATCCTCCTTCTGTTTATCCACAATTGCTATTAATTTCAAATCACCAACTTTGGAAATCCATTTATCTAAGAGTGGAGTTACAAATTCTCCATCTCTCTAAGACAACCTTATTGCTCTTAGCATCAAAGAATAATTAGCATGGAAACTATTCAATTTACCTTGAATTTTCTTATTTAGGTGCTTCATAACAATATGAACAATCTTGGAATTTTTCTCATACATTGTGTCCTACAGTTTCTCAAGCAATTTCTTATATACCTCAACTTGCTAACATAGTTTCTCTCCTGTAGGTTGACTGGATGCAACTGCACCTAATGTGCTCAGCTCCTATATTACAATGGGATCCTAGCCCATGTTGTAAGGCATAGTTGACAATGATTGTTCAAGTGGAGGAGACCGACGATGAGTCATAGGAGAATTGGGAGCAGTATGGCTCGTGCTAGCTGGCCCTTGAGACCTCAACATTTCCACTTGTTGTTTCCACAATTCTAGCTTTGTTTCAAGCTCAACAAAACTCTACTGACTCTTGTTGTATTCATCCAAAATATCATGGTACTTACCTCTATACATATCCCTATCCTTAGTGAGATTTTCCACTATTGATTTTGTGAACCTAGCAACATTTATAGTCATGTCAGCTTCTTCTAATGTTGGAGTATCTACAACTCTCTTTATAATCAATCACCCACTGAAGTTTGTCAATTCTGCAACTTTGGGCTTCATATAACTAAGAGACAGTGACCATATTTCAAGACAATCCCATTCTTGAATAAATGAAGATCCCTAAAGTGCCAAATTTCCTTCATCTTTAGTTTGGAATAAAGGCTTATCAACCCTTCTTATAGTATCAAGTACAACTACATCAACAATATCCCATTCAGGCAATAACAAAATACCACTCTTTTGTACAAGTTCCCTTCCTTCCTTAGGTGTGATATTTTTAAATTGTTTCCTCATTTCTTCCATCAAATTGGCCTCGATGATGCCTTTAGGAAATTTAGGATGTAAGCCTCTCTGAATGGTAACCCTCTCTACATATTTTGCAGCTTTTTCTCTCCATACAAAATGTTTGAATGTTGGTGTTTCAATAAATGAGTCATCCTCCATGAAATATTTAGAAGCCTCCTCTCTCATGACATCAATATTACTCACACCACTTAATTCAACCTTTCCCAACCTTAAGATACTTGTCCTAGAGCTTGATGCTACTTCCCTTGGGGGAGAGGGCATCCCCTGCTACATATCTTCAGGAGTTATCACAATATTATCTTCATCACTGTTAGGGTAGTCTACTACCACGATCTTTTCAAACCTTTATATCTTAATTGGTGGCTACTCTGAGGAAGGAGAACTTCTTGGAGGGGAATCAATATCAATTATAATAGGTGGGTATTTACTAGGAGGAAATGAAACTGCTCTAGTTGGAGAGGCTGCCCATGGATCCTTTGATGCAACAGGGGTTGGATTTGTTTCTCTTTCTTAATTGTTTCCTTTTTCCTAGTATATACTCGAATCATTTTGGTTGGCTGATAGGAAGGCCTTTCCTCCAATTGCGCAGTCGGTCCTTCTTCAGTTGCCAAATCTTACCCCTTATATTTGATTATTTCTTCTCTTCTCAACAAATCAACAACACTTTCAAAATTCCCTAGTAGATACCTTTCCTTGTTCTATTTCCATTGAATTTTGGGAAGAGGCTCATAAGTCGGATCTGAATTCCTGATATTTGTTACCATCTTGTTGAAAGCAAGATACATAGCTTTCCTTTCTTCTTGCACTTGTAAATCAAGAATGTTTTTGATAACATCCTCAAAGTAGTAGAAATTATGAACAAACACACCAAGTGACTTTTTAGTTTTTACTTCATGAATGAATCCCTCAGGGTCATGGTTTCTAGGATGAGATGTCATCAATCTATAAGGTTTTAGGATCTCATCTAAAGTCGTCCACCCTCCCTTTACCATCACCAAATCTAAAAATGTTGTGTACTCAAGGAAGAATGAACCCTTCTTATTCTCAAGCAAGTGACATGCTTGAGATCCTCCCAATTCTCTCATGACTTCTATAAATCCAATCCTAGGAGACACATTTTTTTGCAACACAAAAGGATAAACACTAGTCTCATACACCCTAAATATAGTTTTGTCTAGATATGCAATGATATCTCCCCAATTATTGGTTATATTCAACTTAGGCCTTCTTTCCATGGGCCTCAATAAGTCATGATTCTCTTTGGGGATCCTTCATAGATCAACAACTAGAAGTCTCCTTAGCTTGGATGCAAAGACATTATGGAAGAATTTTTGGTCATCCATGTCAAGAATTTGGGTCCAACATTGGACCGGTAGCTCAAGATCACCATCCACCTTCTTCGATGACATGTACTCACCAAAATGATTTTCTTGCTTATACAAGACCATATGCATCAAAAGGGAATACCACCAGAATTTTACCTAATGCTTACCTTCCTTAAGATCAACTAGGCACTTGTGCATATTTTCTGCCAAATAAGTAGCAAAATCATAAACAAAATTGAAGGTTGCATGCTGAATATTGGCTACCATGTACATATATTCAGTTGGTATTGTTTCAGGTGCATCAAAGTAAATAATTTGATACAAGGAGAAGATAGATCTCCTGAAATAATGGGCAAAGTAATTTAGAGGAAAAGGTTCCTTTTCATCTCTACCAATCTGGATTTACTCTCTATTTTTTCCATGTCCCGTTGCAGCAATGTGCATTGGAAACATTGCAATTTGGAACAAGACTTTGGTATTATCATAATCTTTTCCAAAGTTATCAAGGTCAATAGGGACCATATCTTTACTCTAGTCATGCAGTTTAAATATATAAGCAATCTCCTCCTTGGTGATCCTAACCACCTCAGTACCGCTACATGCCCTAAGAATTTTGGACATAGAGTCATATCTTTCTGCAATATCCTTGAGTAAGTCTACATCCATGTTCACATTTGGAACAACTAGTTTCCCCATATGTAATCTCTAGGTATTGAAAATGGGAACCCCACAATTTCTAAGGGTATGTGCGGGATCATCATGGAAAAAGAAGGCCCTTAAGTGGCAAAAAATTCAGAAAAATTAGAGTTAGGCAACTTGACATAAAAATTTGAATAAGTTATCTTTATTATTTCAAAAATATGTAAATAGAATCTGTAGAAAAGTGAATGTAGTTTCTAAACTACTAGGTTTTTTTCTTAAAAAAATATATATTTGATGAAAATTTGAAATTTCAATGCAACAATACTTAAATTTCAGGGAAAAAATAAGTAGGTGTTTGTCTGACCACCCTAACAAATGATAATATTTTTTTATAAGATTTTAGAAATAAGTAGATGAATCATGTCCCAATGTGATACATATTTTTTTGTAATTTTTTTCCAAGTAAATAATTAATTATGATTTTTTTTATTACAATTTTTAAAAAATATAAAAACTCATATGTCTAACCACCTTAACTTGGTCAAAACTTCATGAAATTCATTTTTTTTTAATCCTATAGTATGCAAAGCATAGAATGTGATACATATTTTGGATTCAAAAAATGTGATACCATTTGAAAGCTATAGATGTTTTTCAATCAGCCTATCAATTACCACTTTAGTCATAATTCAAATATATAATGAATAATAATAATTTATTAAATTCAAAGTAAAGCATAATTTATATTGGTGGAAAGCTGAGAATCTCCTTTAAAAACCCTTTTTGTTTCATCAATTTTGGGTAAAAAAAGTCGTCAACCACATACCCTACACATACCCATCATATTGCCACTTTTTGGCCCATCATGATCCTGTACATACCCTATTCCCAAACCAATTTCTAAACATTTTCCAACTAGTATAAGTAAATTTAGCATCCTTTATCCAAGCCTAATTTTCCTCTAACCCTTCATGAATTCTAGGGCCATAGTATATTGTTGCTCCCTAAATTTTCCTATTGGTCAAGGGTTTGAGCTGGCCGACAATGTCTTCAAAGAGTAATCTAGTTGGGGTTTTAGAATGAGACCTTTGTGTTTTGGGGGCCATGGATACTAGTGGATTTTACAATGAACTAGGGTTCTAACACAAAGATGCTCATAACCTAATTCTTTAAATTAGAAGCCTAGGGCACAATTAGAAGACACAAGCTTGAACAAATTTGGCCAAGAACTATAATTTTATGTGTAATTTTAATGCAATAAAGAAATTAAAGTAGGCAAGATAATTCAATTGGAAGAAAAATAATTACAACTTCCCCTAATTCAAGATAGTTCTAATAAAGCACATGATACAATTTTAATTGCACTCATGACTTTTTGCATTTACAAGAACCCTAATTTGTTCATGTCACAACTTGAAAACTTTGATTGATCACCTAATTGTGCTCTACACTTGCTTGCAATTTTCAATTGTATAAGGAAATCAATTTTATGCACCTTCATGACCCAATTACGGTAACTTCTAATGTACTTTTAGCCATTGATGCTCACTTAGGTGAAGCAAAATGGCTCTAATATCCATGTGCATATTTTCAAATAGTAGTTATTGATTTTCCTTCAAGATGGCATAATGAACGATTCAAATTGAGTCAATATAGTTTGAATTCGCTTCACCATAGTTCACCAACTCATTAGCCAATGAGAATGTGTTGACGGGAAGCCACATCACTCCTTCCCATGGGCTCCATTTCTTTCCTAGGTAGGTGAAACAACACACATGACACTTGATCATGGACCTCACACATCCTCTAATGAGCACTAAGTTAACATTGCAAGGTGTACGATGGGCGGTTAAGATTTAATCTTGTGAATGCATGTGGACCGTCAATCTCAAAACCACCAGACATCATGTATAATCAAAGAAAATTGGGCCCCACCATGCCAAGGACACACGCCAAACAATCGTGGCTCTCGCAAGCCTTCTAATGTCCATTCTTTAACTCCTACGTGATGTGTGATGAACGACAGGGATTTGATCCTTAGCTCCAACGTATAGGATTTATGAACATGTCGATAAAGTTAGTTTTAAAATAGGGCCATGACTAGGCTGACAGGATTATGACCCTCAAGGCAGATGCTTACCCAAGGAAATTTTTTATGAAAATATTTCAGCTCAACCTTAGGAAACATCAAAGTAATGATATAAGATTAGACAACTGGAAGGCCTAAGCAAGAGGGGCGGTAAAAGGATGTCATCAATGGCTTAAGTTACAACTTGAATGACCAACAACTAGGTAAAGAAGGTCAACAACGAATTAAAATGCCCAAGGTTTAAGATGTAAGAAAAATTAGAGTAAGGTTTTGAGGCTAAAACCTTAAACCTCACCTATGGACATAGGTGCAACAAACCACTACAGGGTGCAAAATGAGCTCAAAATTTCAAAATTTTAGGAGCTCTACCATGTTCCAAGTATAGGGACCTAGGACCCATTCGCTCATAGGTGAATGGGTCCTCCCTAGACCATTGGACCTAAATTTAAATGATCTTTTTGGTGGTATTTTAATGTTTTCAAATGCATAATTCAATGTCAACTTGTGATAATTAAATTTTAGGAAATTAAGGATACATATCTATAAATACAATCCCCCCCATGTGTGTCTACAATTAGATATGGCCCTAGCCATAGACGATTAAACTTCCCATGTGTTTCTTTGTCTCCATCCTTTTATTCCACATTAAGACCATACATCTGACTAAAAACCTCCTTTCAATGGCCCTCTTATCATATAGGTGTTTAACTTGAAGTTGTAGCCTCTCATTTCTTTTATGAGCTTCTCTTCTAGTTTCATCAAGCTCAATTAACTCATCCATCCTATGTTGGATCACATCACAAATTTCAATATCATATTCCTAGACAAATTTATACATCTTTATCAAGTTATTATGGGGTATTCTTGCTTCCAACCCATATACAAGATTCAAAGGTGACTGCTGAATGACCATTTTGAATGTAGTCTTGTCTACCCATAGTGCAAGTTGCAGTTTTGAATCCCATGCCTTCCTATTTTTATCAATCACCTGTTTGATGATCTTTATCAAAATTTTATTACTTGATTTTGCTTGTCCATTCCCTTGAGGGTGATAAGGAGATGAATAAGAAATGCATATACCATGCTGATTGCAAAAATAAGTGAATTCTTCAAACTTGAAACACATGACATTGTTAGATGTGATTCTCTCTAGGACTCCAAACTTGCTTAATATGTTAGTCATCAAGAAATCAATCACCATTTTGCTTGTTTCTCTTTTGGTGGGAATTGCCTCCACCCATTTTGTGAAGTAGTCTGTAGCAACAAGGATCCAAACATGACCCCCACTATACTTTTCTGACATTTCTCCAATAAAATCAATGCCCCATTGTTGAAAAGGAGCCTAGGTTGAAACTGGCCTAAGAGGAAAATTACTAGAAAATTTTAGCTTACTTGTAAATATTTGGCAAGCATCACACTTCTTAACAAACCTATGGGTATCTTTGAATACTATTGGCCACCAGAAGCCTACCCTCAAAATTTTGTGAGCACTTGTTTTGGCCATATAGTGACCTCCACATGCTCCCTTGTGCATTTCAATCAAAACATCTTCTGCTTGGTCACCATCTACACATCTAAGAAATACACCCTCTATGTTTCTCCACTAGAGTTCACCATCAATACTAACATACTTGATAGCCTACAATTTGAGGGTTCTTCATTTATTCTTAGGCATGGATTTAGGGAATTGCATAGTTTGCAGGTATTCTACAATCCTCATGTACCATCCATAGGTTTGCATGTCGCACATGGGTGCAACATTCTTATGCTCAACTTGATTAATTTGGTTGGATTCCAAGTTGGTCTCAACCATCAACTTGGCCAAACCTTGAATCCTTACGAGCTTTGTAATTTGGAGATCAATGTTGAACTCTTGGATCCTATTGATCCACCTACATCTCTGACTTGTGGTTTCCTATTGGGTGAAAATGTCTTTAACTGTTGCACTTGGAATGTAAGCTACAACAGTTACTCCAATTAGATATGGTCTAAAAAAAATTACAACCTTTACCATAGCATGTTCTTGCTTCTTTGTGGCATCATAATTGAGCTCAACAACCTATAAGGATTTTCTAAAGAAAACAATAGGCTTCTCAAAGTATTCATCATTCTTTTGTAACATACCCCTACCACTGTATGGAATGAATCAAAGGTGAACAATTGAAATGGTTTTGCATAATCAGGAGACTTGAGGATAGGTGCCTCCTTGATTGCATCCTTTATGTCCTAGAAGGCCTTAGTAGGTTCTTATTTCCATGATACTTTCTCTCCTTTCTTCAAAATTTTAGAAATGGGTCAGAAAATTTTAGAAAAATTGGTAACAAACCTTCTTACAAAGTTAATTTTCCTGAAGAAAGATTGGATCCCTTTCACATTTCTAGGTTTTGAGATTTTATCTATGGCTACTACTCATTGAGGATTGATTCCGACTCCATATTTTAAGACAATGTGCCCTAGTAGCTTACCTTGTTTAACTCCAAAAGCACATTTCTTAGGATTCAAAGATATCCCATATTCCAAAGCTCTAATAAAAATCTTCTCTAGATGAGAAAAATGATCTTCTTCCTTCTTACTATGAGCAGTAAGATCATCTTGTTATATTGCAAGAAAAATATCAATAACATATGCAAAGGCCACATTCATGGCTCTTTGAAATGTTGCACCAACATTGATCAGGCCAGATGGCATTCTCACATAGACGTGTGTTCCCTAAGGTGTGGTGAGTGCGGTCTTATACTATTCAAATTCTCTCACCATAACCTAATTATAACCTGAGAAGCCATCCATCATTGAAAGTAGTTCACACCTTGTGAATTTTTGCAACATAGCCTCCATGTTAGGAAAATGATAGTTATCCTTGAAAGATGCCACATTAAGGTTCCTAAAATCTACACATAGCCTAATGTCACCATTCTTTTTTCTAATGAGAACTAAATTTCAAACCCATGATGAATGCTTGATTGGCTTGATGAACCCAACATCTCTTAACTTTGTAAGCTCTTCTTGCATCTTTGGCTGTAAAGTAGGATTTATTGGCCTCTATTTTTGTCTGAAAGGCTTTGCATCACGTTTCAAGGGATTTCATGTTGGATCATATCTTCCTTGTAGGCCTTTAGGTCATCATATGACCATGAAAACACATGCCTGTATTTCCTCAACAGGGAAATTAACATAGTCCTCACATGGGTTTCATCTTCTTGCCTATGTATACCTTCTTGGGAGAATTCTTTGTCCCAAGGTTTATTTCCTCTAAATCTTGCTTATGGGAAGATGCTTGCTTAACATTTGATCTATCAGGGCCATCAAAGACCCTCTCTAATGTGAAAAATGCTTTGGGAATCTTATTTTTTTAAATTGAATTACCTCATTCCCAAATAAAGTCTCTTTCCCATCAACCTCAACCACTAATGAGCCAAAATCAATCTCTTGGCTTTCATATTTATCAATGTAGTGCAAGAATCTTAGAATATTGATGTCATTGTCAAACACTTGCAAGTTACAAATTTTGTCAGGCATTGTAGGCTGAGTCAGTACTTCTATTCTTGAAACACCATCAAAGGTAACATCCTCTAATCTGGTAGCGATATTGGCTAGAAATTCTTCCCTAACATTTTGTCCCTTTTCTATCCAATCTATGCCAAAAGCATCAAGGGCCTCAATAGTATCCCAAACTATATTCATGTATTGCCTAAGCCTCTTATCTTTGGCAACAAACCAAGACCTAACCTAAGAAACTACTAACTTAGAATCCCCTAGTACCTTTAACAACTTAATGCCATTCTTGGAAGGTAATTTCAACCCAAAAAAGAGAGCCTTGTAGTCAACATTATTGGTACAAGAAAATTGTAACAAGGAGTACTTGGAGGTTTTACCTTGTGGAGAGATGAGAATCACCCCTGCACTTGAGCCTTCCCTAGAGTAGGCTCCATCAAAGTACATGGTACAAAGAGCATCCTCTTGTGGTGTATCCAGGATATCCTTGTCAATTGGTACATGGCATACTTATTCTTCTTGCTTCAATTGTTCCACTCAGAAAGTGTCTAAACTAGTGTCTACAAAGTTAATTATTGTTGGTTCTTCAAGCTCCTTAGCATATTCAATCATGTGGAAAACACTTGTTTCTCTTGCAATCTTAACATCCTTTTGATCAATTGAAAAAGTGGAAAATGATAGGTCACACTAAATACTCACACCCATGGAAGCACTCCAGTGTCTTGACAACAACATCTCATAAGTTAGTGGGATGTCCACCACTATGATGCTCATAAAAAACTCTTTCTCAAGGAAGGCTGCCAGCTTATATGGAACTCTATTGATTACTCCTATAAAAGGCACTTCCCTTGATTCCATGGCATAGGACTTCCCATATGTGCTATCAACCTTTAGGCCCATTTCTTCCATGATTTTTATTGGCATTACATTGTTTGAGGCCCCTAAGTCTATCATGCATTTTATAAGAAACTTACCATCAATGATCAAGATTAGAAAAAATGGATTGACTTAGCTTGGATTGGTAGTAATAGTGGTTCCCATATATACTTCAAGATTTTTATTGATCACTGCTTTGACCTCAGTATTCTTCTCTTGACTCCTGCTTGATTTAGGTTGATCAACCACCACTTTATCCTTCCCACTTGTAATAATACTATTGATAAGAGCAATAGTATTATCCTTATTCTCATCTATTCTCATCATTTCTAGTAGTGGGACTATGACTTTAACTTGATACAATACCTAGAACATATCTATAAGAGAATAATTTGGTAACTCAGGAAGTATAAATTCTTTAGGAATTACCTTCTCATCTTGTCCTTGAGCCTTTTCAGCATTAGGTTTCACATCTTTGGCCTTCTCAACTTGAGGAGCAGTTCCACCATCAATTTTCACCTTAGTGCCCTTCTTAGCCCAAATTCTCATCTCTTTACCCTCCTTGGGTTTTGCCTCTTCTTTCTTATTTTCTATCTTAGTTCCTTTTTTTTTTGCATTGTTCTCCTTGATAAACATGCCATCGGGGCTGCCTTGATTACCACTTATAGTTCTATTCCTCAAATGATACTCATTCCTTGCATTAGTAGCCAATGTAATTGTGTACCTTTCAATTTTTGCATTTGAGGATCTCCTCAAAGAAACATTATTTGACTCAAGAGTGTAGAAAGTGCAGTCATTCTCTCTTTCTTCATCTGAAAATACTTGTTGATGGTAAGAGCTCACCTACTGCCTCTCAACATCCACATCACTTTTGTTAGGATCATCATCTGAGGAGAATTCATCACAAGCAGAATATGATTCGGTCATGAACACGTTCACAATTCCCTCATGCTCATGAGGAGAATCATAAGCTCCTTGATCCTCTATTGATTCCTCTACTGATCTAGCAACAACACATTGTTGTGCAAAGTGTTGTGTGTTCTGACAACACACCACAAGACTGTAAGACTTGGGAACCCAAGTGAAAGATAGTAAATCTTATGGCATGAGATAACAAGTTAAAATGATTGTTGGAATCATGTTCCTCAATCTCACAGATTGTAACCTCTAGAAGAGAAAATTCGGTGTGACATTCCTATTGTCTAGCTGACTTGCAGTTTAACCTTATGTATTGCTCATGTCGCTGAGACAATACTCCTGTCTTGCCGAATGGACCTATCACTATGACATGGAGACTCAGTGATATCTCTTACCGATATTGAATGTCTCGCCGACATAAGGGTTTGTTATCGGGTGCCTGGCGTATGTTGGGGAGACTCATGGTGACTAGATCATCAGGGTAACTCAAGTGTGTTGGTATGTTGTCCTAGCAACATGGAGAAGTCTTGCCAATGAGTATCCACTTGGAGTCTTCGGAGTGACATAAGGGTTCACTATGAACTCTTGGTGACAAGGAGAAGTCACACCAATAAGCTTTCACTTGGAGTCTTCGAGGTAAGATGGAGGCATTGCTATGAAGTCTTGGTGACAGGTGTTTGTCTCACTGAGGGTGTGGGATGTGTTCAGCATGACTCTTGGCAAAAGGTGGGCTCAGGGTAACCTGGAGACTTCGGTGTGAAGTCTTGGCAATAGGTGTTGGTCTCACCGATGGCTGTGTGACTTTTATGTAACATAAGAGGCTCAGTGTAGCCTCTTGGTGATAGTGGTATGTCTGGCAGACAAAGCCACATGTGATCAAGTGTTTTTGGTGAGACTCCTAGCAAATGGGGTCATTAGAGAAACACAAGGACTTCAGTATGAAGTCTTAGCGAATGTGGAATGTTTGGCCAACAGTTGGAATGTTCGATATGACTTGAAGGCATCAGTATGATGTCTTGGCAAAGAGGGTTTGTCTTGCCGACGAGAATCATGATGTCAGTATAACATCCCAGCGATAGCCTAAGTCTTGCTGACTATTGGATGTTTTGGTATAACATGAAGAGCTTAGTGTAACCTCCTGGAAAAAGACGATTGTCTCACCAAATGGAATACTCACATCGGCATGACTTGAAGACTTCAGTATGAAGTCTTGGCAAAATATGGTTGTCTTGCCGATGGAAAATCTAACATCGATATGACCTTTGAACTTTGGTATGATGTCTCATCGAATGGCGATTGTCTCACCGATGAGAATGCTAAGGTCGATGTGACTTGAAGAATTCGGTGTAATGTCTGGGTGAAGAGCAATAGTCTTGCTGACTGATGAAATCTTTGGAATACCTTGTGATCTTTGGTGTGAGGTCTTGGCGACATGGCGAAGTCTTAGCAATAGCTCTCTGGAATCAATGTAACCTCTTTCCGGTAGGGATGACTCTTGATGATATCGAATTCTAGTTGTGTTGGCATCAGGGAGACATGGTTAGTGTCTCACCGACATGACAACATAGGTTGAAAGCCCTTGACTGTTTGGATGACTATCCTACGTGGTGTGACCTAGACGTATTATCTTCTATGTAAGGAAGTGGAAACATCTACAATGCTGAGCTGGATGATTTGATAGTTGTGATCTGACAGTTGGAGGTTTACATGAGATTCCCCCATTTTTCCCTTACAAGTGGTATCAGAGCCTTCTTTTGGTTGCTGGTTCTAGGTATTTCTCCTATGAAGATTTCTTAGTTTGTTGGGCTGGAGGAAATCTGGAGCAATGGACTGATTTATTGATCCTTTGGTGAGTGGAATTCTTGTGGTATTCTAAGACATCATGCAGCTTGAAGGATGGTCAAGATGGAGAAGGGAGTTGATCATGTTGTGATCTATGTCTCCTAGCTGGTAGTAGTATAACCTTGGAGTATGAGGTAGATTTTCTTACTCTATGGCTGTGTAGCAGTAAAGCTTTCATATTAGGTGTCTGTGTGAGAGGCTCCTGGGTGATATGGAGAAGCCTAGGTTGTTTCTCAACCATGGAAGAGAGTACTTATGCTAGGTGGTGTTTCCTGGTGTTGGAAGGCACGGTTTCCTGTTAATCTCGAATACATAAAGACTATGGAGTTAATCATTAGATGATTTGCAAGCCTTTGAAATGGCCTTTCTCTCTTTCTTGGACGCATGTACATGTTGGTTTTAGGGTTTTCTTGAAAGGGGCTTGGAGTTTTCTAAACTATTGTTTTCCTTCTAAGGATGTTTTGTACTTGCATGGCTTTGTGATTTTGCAGGTTTTACATGGTTAAGCAAAGCTTGTGGTTATGTGGAGTTGTTGTTAAGCTATTTTCTAGACCCTAGCTTTTGGGGTGTTTCTAGATGAGATAGTTGCAGTTCTGCATGCATGCTTGGTGCATGGATTGAGGAGGTGTGTTTTCTTCTCTGCATGGGATTGTTGGTACGTGATTAGTCACTCAACATTCTTGTGGTGGTGTGTGTGGTTTCCTTGATTATGTTGCTTGTCATGGACATGATTGGAAAATCAAATTTGGCATGATCTGGTGTTTGAGTCATATTGTCTACGTGGATATTCTCTTTGAAATATCAGTGTTGCAGTTTCCAATGCGATGATGGGTTTGCATGTTCGATGTTTGTGATCTACGAGTTATGTGGTTGATGGATTAGCTACCCATTGGCTACAGTGAGATAACTTGGATGTGGACTGTCTTTATCCATGAGGTTGATTCATTGCTGATGCAGACTTGTTAGTTGGCCTTGTCATTGGTCACTTGTGCATTGGTGTGATTTTTTTGAGATGAGAGGATGGATACTATTGAGTACCTAAATAGTTGGTAATGGGAACCTGAAGTAGGTGATCATGATGCTTGGAGAGCTTGGATGCCAGGTTTTAGTGGGAGCTCTAGCAGTGACTGTGGATTCATCACATGGTGGTGAATGGTCTTCTTTGGTGTTGCAGATGTTTCTAGGGAGAGCTTTTAGATCCTATTGCTGCAGAAGGGTTCTTTCGCATTTGCATGGACATCATTTGAAGATGAGCAACATCTTGGAACCATGGAGGATGATTGGAGTCTTTAGCTGAGGTTTTGGTGGTGCTTGACAGGTGATGTTGGTTTTGAGTCTATTTGTTGTATGTCATGGTATACTCTTGTTTGCGCACTAGAGTTTTGGAATTGTCCATTGTACTTGAGACAATGGAAAAGTCACTTGAAATATGGTATATCCTAAGGGGATGTGTAGATCATGGTGTCATGATAAGTTCCTGATTCAGATGATTGGAATTTGACAGTGGTCTGAAAGTTTGAGAAGGCTACACCTTGGTTGAACATGAGTTCAATAAGAGACCTATGAGGAGATTGCTCTTGGATTAGTCATGATGACTTGTTTATCTTGAAGGAGTATTCTCATTCCCACTCTTGGTCTACTTGGCAGTTTATCTGAAAGGCATTTGGCCCATTATATTTTTCAAATGTGTTTTATTAAGTTCACTTGAATTGTTGTCTAATGGTTCTAGAAGATTCATAGTGAAAGATGTACAGTTCTGTTTTATCTCCTTGTCACTAATGAGAATTGGTAGGAGATATTTTATGGGCTGATTTCCTAAAATGGGGGATGAAGTAGCTTGATCTTCTTTGAGAAGCTTACATCCATGTTTTCTAAAGTCGGTTTGATCTTGGTGATTGAACGAATGAATGTTGTTAAGGTTTTTCTTTTGGGATGTGAAGAAGATCATTCTTGACACAAATGGCTATTAGAAGTGTATGTAGGAGGATGTTCTACAAGAAGATGATGTGTAGAGTTTCTCTCTGTGGTCGTGAAGGTTTGTGGTGAGAGAAATGCTTCTTGTAGCAGTTTGTTGTAGGTTGTGCATGTCATTGTGGATATTTCCTTGGTACTACATGGCTATATTTTCTATGTGTTGTTATTGGTAGACTTGCAATGCCTTTTGATCTTTTAGATCTGGATTACTCAAGCAGTGGGAGTTTCTGTATGTGTCTCATCGTCTTAGAATGGTTGGCACTTGGAGCTTGTATTTATTGTTGATGAGTTGGTTCTGATTTGGCATAAGTTTACTAATGTTGATACCTGTTGAGGTATGTGAGATTGGATGGTATAGCACGAGCTGTGGGTGCTATTTTTAGTCACGTGGGTTTATCGCTGATAGCGCTCGCTTTGATTTTTTGTTCTAATCGTTGTTACCGAGCTGGAGTAATTAATTATTGTTGTGTTATGTTTGAAGCTTTGAAGTTGATATTGCTTCAGATAGCATTTGGAGCACGCGAAGTGGTAGATCTTGTTGATGATATCACGGGTATCCTTCATTGCGCCAACAACGTCGTTCGCCTTCAAATCCTCCGCCTGCCATTGCGGATTATCGTCGTTCCAACGGCAAACCATCCGGTCGAAATCAACATACCAGTGCCATCCGCAGCCCATGCCGCGATTGTTCAGCCGCATGAAGCCGCAGCCGACGCCCGCCCGGCCCTGCATCGACCAGCCTGCGTAAACGCGCCGACGCCCGTTCGCGTAAACCGGCGGTTGTTATCTCAGCTCCCGCCGTCGAAGCCCGCGCATCTTCCGTAGACGTTAAACGCCCCGTCCCGCAGTCAGCGCCGTTCCGCCCGTCTCCGCACCAAAACACCGCCTAAGCGTCGTCGGGCCTGTCCGTCAAACAACGCACAACCCGCGAACTTCTGCCGATGGTTTAGTTCGCTGCCCGTTCGCCATGGGTACACCGCCGTTGTCTTATTCGCAAACCGCGCCCACGCCGTTCGCGAGAAACGTTCCCGTTCCACAAAACCGCCCAGTTCTGGCGACATAAGGTGATCCAGATAGATCTAGACTATAAGGCAAGATTAAATGCTTAAACTTTACACGATTTTGGTTCCGCTAAATAACATCAAATTAACTTATGGAAATAACAAAATGAAAGAAATAACAAGGTGATTATAACGTAATGGAAGAAAGTGAGGGAAAGAAAGAGAGATGTTCAGAGTTTGATTTTGACACGTCCACCACAATGCAGAAATGCACTTGGATACTCAAATCACACTTAGCCTAACTCTCTCCCTTTCACCCCCTTTAAATACAAAAAATGGCTCAAATTGGTTACTAACCAATTGATTTACAATATTTTCCAAATCTCCATTTTTACATAATAATCTTTAAAAATCTCCCTTATTTGAATATAAATCCCCTAATAATTAAACTAAGCCCTTTTAGTTATTCATTCTCGGGCTGATATTGTTTTGGTGGTTTTGATTTAATCCTTTAAAAGGATTATTGTTTGTTTTATTTTTAAATTAGGGGAGTATATAGTTTAATTTTTGGGCATTCGGTTTGAAACAGTCAACAAATAAAACTGATGCCTTCATATATTCAAAAGCCATCTGATGGCTTAGCGGAGAGAAAGTCTTTTAATTCCCGGCTGGTGCGGGGTTCAAAACCCCTGCCGACCATTTTTAAAACAAACTTTTAAATAAAAAAATAACAAAAGAAACCACTCCTCATTCATAGTAACAGCCGACGATTTGGTCTACCAGCTAGACGGAAATCTTGTGAACCATAGGTTGGGAGTTCGAGTCCCATGCGGGCGGTTAAAATGTTTTTTGCTAACAAACACAACCAACGCCGACGAAGGAGGGAGAGGCCACGTGCCGCACTAGGAGGGTGCCACGTGGTGAGATATCATTGCTCGGTGAATCTGATGTGTCAGCTGACTATGCGATGACTCTGACGCCAACTGTACCTGCCACGTCGATGCTGATTGGATGTATGAATGACACGTGTCTACACATGATTCGCCGACCAGGCTGACGTCACCTGCCGCATCATTGTGCCATGTCAACATGTACGGATTGTATGGACTACCATGTGTTAGCTCCCAATTGGTCCACCTTGGATTTGTATGAACTGCTGACATCATCTTGTACGGACGCTGACGTTATCATTGTACCTTCTAGTCACAAGTCAACCGAGAGCTTTGACCAGCTATATCTTGAGCATATGACGTCAGATTTCGATGAAACGAACGCCGTCAGAATCATCTCGATGAGCTCTTTGTGATGACGCTAGTTTCGTTGATTTCTGAGATGATCATTTTTTTCACCTTTTGGACGCCCTCTGATCCTAGTTTGACCCTACCTTTGACTGGCCATAACTTGTACAAATGGACTCCTTTTTGCTCCGTTCAAGTTGCATTGGAATCAAGACATTGAGCTCTTTCTTATGGTGTAGAATTTGGAGAGAATGAAGAAACTTCAATTTTCACCGAAAAATATCCACCGGATCAGGCCTCCCCACTCAAGACCTTTTGGACCTCCAAAAGTGGCATTTATTTTGACATTAAGTGAGGACTTGGCCTCCCCACTTGTCCTGTATCCTCTGTACATTTGCATACCTGGCTCACAAGCACAATGAAGACTACAACAACATTGTTGAACATAAACATTATTCTATCACTTCCATAAGCATCTACATCAACTGTCGTAGCCACTAACCAACAAAAATTGACTAGCATCAAGCTAAACAATAATGCAGAAATGAAAGAGAATAAGTCAACAAGATATCGATCCTTTACAACAGGAACATTTTTACCCAAGGAACCATCAATGATTTCAATCATCATTCCCTCATGCTGTACTGCGGGTGCATCCTGCAACATCTGACCCTGGTTAGCTACTCCAAGTTCAAGTTTAGAACCACCTGTACTGACAGACATAAGAGTTAAACCTTTACTTGCATTAATCACCCTCTTTAACTGCTCTGTGTTTGCAAAAGAACGATCAGTCTTAATCCTGTGAGAATGTACAATATACTGAATGCCATCTTTAAACAAATGATAATGATTCTTTTCCCTATAGAAAATTTCTTTCCGATCATAAAGATAAGGGCTACCAAGCACTATCCCACAGATATCCAGTGGAACCACATCAAACTGTACTTCATCCACAAATTTACTAGTAATTGTGAACCTTAAGGTGCATTGTTTTGTTACTTGCAACTTATCATTTTCACAAATCCAGCCTAGTGGATAAGGTTTCTTATGTTGTGTAGTTTTTAATCCCAAGTTCTTTGCAACACTTTCAGAAATTAAGTTCACTTGAGAACCACTATCTATGAGTGCATCAGTTTTAGTGTTCTTAGCAACAACCCTTAAATGAAAAAGCTCATTCCTTTTCTTATCTTCAGGGAAATCATTAACTGTAGAAGTAGAAGCACAACTAGCAACAGAAACACCAGAAATAGGAGATTTACCTTTCAAACCCATAGCTGTTATCTTAGTCTCATCATCTGAATCTGAACCAAGATCCAAAACAACATTCGTGGCTTTCTCCTTACCTTTCTATTTCTGATTATGTTTTGAGCCCACTTAGGCCTCAGTTCTGGATGCAACTGCCAACAATGTTCTTCATCATGACCCTTCCTGTCACAATGAGAGCAAGCAAGCTTGTCATCCTTCTTAACTATAGCTTCCTTCTTTCCTTTCCTTGTCTCTGCATTCTTAGAAGATTTCTTTACATCATTATCAAACTTATCAATAAAAGATCCTTTACCCCTTGACTCTAAGTGTGTAGCTTGAATAGACACTTCATCCAAATTACAAGGGTTCAAAACCAAAATAGAATGCCTAAGGTAGGAATGCACCTCCTATGTACTTCAAAAAAGTGTCCTGGGTGTACAAAGGAACATTCAAAGCAATAGCCCTTTTCCTAAATTCATGGGTGTACTCTTGGACAGTTTGACCTTTCCCTTGCCTAAACATTTTCCAGTCCATCATTAACTGTTGCATATGTCCTAGGGGATAAAATTGCTTTTTAAGAGCATTAACAAACTCTGCCCAAGTTAAGCTGACTCTACCATGTTGTGAAACTTCTGCCTTAGACTTACTCTCCCACCAGGTTAAGGCTGTACCTCCTAAACGAAGAGTAGCTAATTGGATCCTATCAACATCATCTAATAGGTTATGAACTCTACAGTAGACTTCTACTTGTTGAATCCAATCATCCAATTTTTTAGCATTTAGTTCACCACAATACTTTGGTAAATCAAATTTTACATCCAATTTAATTTTAGGCTTATTTACACCCTTAAAAGGATTAAAAGAAGTAGAATGAGGAGAAGATGGAGAAGAAGGAGAAGGAGAAGAGGGAGGAGAAGGAGAAGAGGGTGGATTTGGTTGTTTGTCACCATCTCCATGTTGTTTCCCTTTCTTGTCTTTGCGATCTTCTTGCTTCGACGAACCTCCTTCATGTTCTTTCCATTCTTGTCTTTCTTGGAAAAGAATGTCCACCTTAGCCTTCATCTCAGGGAATGCTCTTCGAAATTCCTGCTCACTGATTTCATCAAGAACCTCCATCCCAGACACAAAAATATTCGGAAAAGTTCTTCGCTTCCTGATCTTAGGATCAAAGATTTCAAGCTTTCCTTCACCCTTCTGAATCCTGGATCTTGTTAGCATTCAAAAAAAACAAATAACTAAAATAATAGTCAATTGAGCTCTGATACCAACTTGATCTGTATAGGATCTAGACTATTTGAAGTTTTAATGCATAAATTTGTTAATGTATGCATGAATTCAAATTTTGCAAAGTTATTTTAATTAAGCATTCAATACTACAAATAGTCTAGATCCTATACAGATCATAAGGGTTCACTATGAACTCTTGGAGATAGGGAGAAGTCACACCAATAAGCTTTCACTTGGAGTCTTCGGGGTAACACGGAGGCATCGCTATGAAGTCTTGGCGATGGGAATTTGTCTCACTGACGATGTGGGATGTATTCGGCATGACTCCTAGCGAAAGGTGGGCTTGGGGTAACCTAGAGACTTTAGCGTGAAGTCTTGGAAACAGGTGTTGGTCTTGCCGATGGTTGTGTGACTTTAGTGTAACATAAGAGGCTTGGTGTAACCTCTTGGTGACAATGGTATGTTTGGCCAGCAGAGCCATATGTGATCAGGTGTTTTCAGTGAGATTCCTAGCGAATGGGGTCATCGGAAAAACACAAGGACTTTGGTATGAAGTCTTAGCGAATGTGGAATGTCTAGCCGACGGTTGGACTCTTCGATATGACTTGAAGGCATCGATATGATGTCTTGGCGAAGAGGGTTTGTCTTGTCGATGGTAATCTTGATGTCGGTATAACATCTCAGCGATAGCCTAAGTATTGTCGACTATTGGATGCTTTGATATAACATGAAGAGCTCACTGTAACCTCCTAGCAAAAGACGATTGTCTCACCGAATGGAATATTCACGTTGACATGACTTGAAGACTTCGGTATGAAGTCTTGGCAAACTGTGGTTGTCTTGCCGATGGAAAAGCTAACATTGATATGACCTTTGAACTTTAGTATGATGTCTCATCAAATGGAAATTGTCTCGCTGATGAGAATACTGAGGTTGATGTGACTTGAAGACTTCGGTGTAATTCTAGGCGAAGAGCAATAGTCTTGCCAACTGATGAACTCTTTTGAATACCTTGTGATCTTCGGTGTGAGGTCTTGGTGATATAGCGAAGTCTTAGCGATAGCTCTCTAGACTTGATGTAACCACTTGCCGATAGGGATGACTCTTAGCGATATCGAATGCTGGCTATGTTGGCATTGGGGAGACATGGTTAGTGTCTCACTGACATGACAACACAGGTTGAAAGCCCTTGACCATTTGGATGACTGTCCTACGTGGTGTGGCCTAGATGTATTATCTTCTATGAAAGGAAGTGGAAACATCAACGATGCTAAGTTGGATGATTTGATAGTTGTGATCTGACAGTTGGAAACAAACCGTTTCATAGACCTATTGAAAAAAAATGTATATATGTATGCATTGGACATTTTGTGTAGGGGAAGAAAAAAGAGCCAGAGAGAACAAGAGAAGAAGAGAGAGGGCTATGTGGCTAGCTGAAAGGCCGAGGCCATGAGGCCGAAGGAGAAGAAGAGAGATACAAAATTCTATCATAATCTCTTCTGATCATGGATCATGATTGATCTCTCTTGTGTTGATCTACACTGTATACTGTGTGAGGGTATTGTAATAGTGCGAAGGTTGTATGGTCTGATGAATTTATCAGTTGCTACTAGATTGTTTCCAAAATGAACAAGATGTAATCTCTTAAAAGGCTATGAGCCTAAATTGTATTGTAACCTTCAGTTGCTGAATAATACAATGGCTTGATCTTTGGAGTGTGGTGTTTTTAACCTAAAAGGGTTTTCCCCACGTAAAATCTTTGTGTTATATTTCCTGTCTTATCTTTCATCTGTGTTGGTTCTGTTTCAAGAATATGTTATTGCTTTCTATTGAATTTACATGTGCTTCTATTAGAAGGATTAATGTGGGAAATGAACTGTGTCTATTTTTGCTTTAGGACATAGTTGTACGTGCCTTTGAGGAAACCTAATCAAAATGAAAGTTACAGAAGACACTACTGTTATGGAGGTTTACATGAGATGGCCCCATTTTTCCCTTACAGTGATCACCAAAATTGAAAATTAAAGAGAAATTTTTAATCAAAGAATACTTCGTAATGCAAGTTTTTTCGAGTACCAAATACCATGAACTAGAAATGTTTGAAAGGAAAAAGATGGTGCAAATACTAAGTAGAGTGTTCTGGTCCAATATTTGGAGTCGAGTAAAAGGAAGTTCTAGTAAAATTGAAGTCTAGGGAAAGTTCATGGGTAAATTTGAATACTGGGTACCAGGTACCGGGAGATGATGTGAAATTTTTTTTTTTTAAGGATATCAAATGATTACGATAGTCTGGTAATTCAATATATGTAGAAAATAATCATGCAAGGATTTATGATATGCTAGAAAGTGTGTTATTTATGAGATTTATGTACTAACATTTGAATAACATTTTTATTCACATGAGATGTTTATAAATGTTTTTCTTTAAAAGGGATTTAATGTGTGGAATTTGTGATTGCATGAGATGCAAATTATCATGCAAAATTGGGTATCGACGATCAAGAAAACTTGAATCACGGATAGAATTATATCCAAGTTGGGTTGCATGCTCTAGGAGGTTATAAGGCATAAAGCTTTGAATCCACTAGAATGTTGGAGATCCTAGTATCATACTTGCAATGGATACAAATACCAATCTTCGAGAAGAGCCCATTCTCGAGAGTAGCAGAACTGAAACAAAACAAGGTGTAGGGGTAAAATTCCACCTGTTCATTATAAATGTATGAAAATTTCCTACACACTATCTCAATTCGAAGTATCATCCTGGCAATGATTAAAGATTAAAACCTGAAGAGCTTCAATGTGTAATTGGAGTTGACTTTTGTTGACTTTGATTGCAATTCTCCTATAAGTCATTACATTCCATGTGCCTTGATGTAATTGGTCCCTTGGATTTCCTCTCATGTATTTGTCTTATTCTATCTATGCCGTGTGTGTTATAAAATGCCAGAGGATCTTTCTTTTTAAGTTAAGTTTAGAATTTGTGGATGTTAGAAGAGCTAAAAATTCTTTGGGTTTTGTCCTTTCTTCCTATTTTTTGAATCATTATGGCTTAAAAATTTGTATGCACGTAGAAATTGATTAAAATCATAGCCAATTAGATAGCTACCTATCTCATGAATCTTTTTTAGCTAGTTTTGTTAGTTCAGTTGAATAAGACTATATGTTATGCTATTTAAGGGTGCATATAAAACCTACTTGGTGTCCAAATTAAAAACCCTCTCTTTAAAAGTTCACACCGTTTTATATGTAGTTGTGAAGCAATCTGGTGAAGTATAAAGCATTTTGCTTTGTTTTAGTTGATTCTTTGGGCTATACATAGAGAATAACTAGGAGAAAAATTTAATTTTTAGTATTTTCATGCTTTATTTTAGAATAGATGCTTAAATTCTTTGAAAATGTTTCCAAAAATAAGTGAATGGATGGAAATTTGTTGAAAATATTTCATTTTCTATGAAATTGCTGAATGCTTAATGCTAAATCTACTTAAGTGATAGCAAAGAAATTGTTGATGTTCATGAAATATTATTTAAAATCTTTCAATTTCATGATATTTATTCTTAAGTTCCAAATTAAAACTCAGTATTTGATATATATGATTCTAAACAACCATATTCCCTTTGAGATTAACAACAATATCAAATTATACCCAAGAGGAAACCTAGGAAAATCAGGACTTGATTATCAAAGACTTGGGATTGAACTGAAGCCAATCTTTTCCTATCAAAAGAAGAATCCCGTTTTAGATTGTCTTTGTTCCATATCTTTCAAGAAGGATACGCTCTTTGCAGTTAATCTATGAAGAATTTATTCACCCTATTGTTGCATTTAAAATCATTGTCAATAGGAACTGGTGCTAGAAGGAGGGCCCATCTTTGAATTGGAAGGTATATATTTGAATTGTACATTAGTGCTGAGTTTTGGAAGGGAGTTTGTAAAGTGAAATTGAGTGCAATCTAGTTTTTTAGTATGGAAGTTGGTGAAATTTGCAAAAAAATTAACCAGAGATTGCATCCTTTAAGTTTATTCACCTTTGGTAGAGTCACCAAGTGTAGGATTTATGATACAACTGATCACGGTGAACTCGAGTGTGAATTTTTTTTTCACTAGGGTAAGCTTGGCCATGTGTAAAGTAATTTCATTAGCAAAAGAAGTCCTAACTGCTAGAAGAAAAGAACCATTAGTGAGAAATTTTTTTAACTCTAATGGAATTGGAAATATTAAAAATTTAACTGATACATAAAAATAGTTTGAAAACTGTAACTATTATAAAGAAAATCCTAACATTTTGCAAGAAAATAGGTGAGAATGTCAAGATTTAGAGACATCACAATTGAAACAAGGAAATGGTATTGATAAGTCATCATTATCCTTATACGTGGAAAACAAAAATGACAAAAAGGAGCGGGAAAATCGAGTAGGAGACACATGTAATTTGCTCCAAGTTGAAAATTCACAAGTTAAAAATGGAAATTTCCCTAATTTTATGCAAGATACAGAGTATCAAACTTTTACTTTTTCTCTCTTTGATAACAATATAAATTATGATATATCTTGGTCGAATAAAATTCCTAACAAAATGCAAAGTGAAGGCAAGACCGAAGTTATGAAGATTTCAGGATGAGAAGTTTAGAAATGGACACAACCATTCATGGAATTGAACCAAGGTTGAAAGAAGGTAGAGTATGGTTGCATCAGACGAAGTGTGTACAATAGATCTTTAATGAGGTCATTTTCATACATCTGAGCCAAGTCATTGGTAAGTACACCTTTGAATTTATGATTATTAAACATAGAAAATTTAAGATAATTCATTGTTATAGTAGAGTTGAATTTTTTCTAAATGAATTTAAGGAAAACCTATTGTAATTCATACCAAAACAACAATGGAAACAATCATATAGAAATTAAAATAAGTTTTTTTGTTAAGGTTAATTGCTTCTTAGATTAGAAATTTGGTTAGTTAGGGTTAGTTTTCTTTTTGTAAGGTTTTGTTGTGTTTTGTTTGCTTTTCTTTATTTTTGTTTCTTTTCTTTTTTGTTTGGCCTTTGCATTAGCAAATTCTACTTATCTTACACATGAGAGTTAATTCAAACAATTGTAAAATTGAACTGTGAAATGTGAAATGATAAAACCATACATAGTAAAACACACTTTAAGATGTACTAAAAGCTATAAATATATGTGTGTGTATATCATGTATATACATGAAGTATCAAAATTCTTGCTTCAAAAAGATCACAAAATCCAAAAAGAGTGAGTAAAGTTGTAGGTAGTAGTATCCATTCAATCAATATGGGACACCTCATCTATCAAGGTTAAATACCCTATATAGGTGAGTTCCCAATGAACTTCAAAGTCATGAATATGGAGGTCAGTGAGGAAAGGCTAGAGTGGAACCACTTCTCTATGTTCCAAGAATGGAGGAATATCATTCATGGAAGGGATTCTGATGGTTAGGTGTGCAACAAACAAAATAGTATCCATATTCTCCAAATATTCAAGCCTTACTATCAAATTGGTAGCCAAGTGAACATATTCAATAGGTAGCCCAATATCTAGAAGTGATGCTACAAAATGAGAAGCCATGCCAGAGTAAAGAAAAAGTAGCAGCTAGATTCAACATAATTTTCCCCATGAACTAAGCACAAATTTTGTACAGTGAAACTGGAATTCCGAATGAAGAAAACCCTTTCAAGCCTTTGCAATGTGATACTTCCTAAGAAAAAATTCTAGCAGCATGAGCAATTTAAGAAAATTGGAGTATCCATGACCTAGAAGCAAGAGAAAAAATAAAGCAAAATGCAGAACAATAGAAGAAAGCTGAGAAAAAGTGTGGAGAATTTGAGAAGAAATGAAAAATTTATAGAAATTCACGAGGAAGTTGTGGTACATAGTTTCCTCGAGTGAAGTCTTGAAAATCATAAGCAAGGTGGCAACTAGATAATTATCTTTAGAGCATAATGTTAAATCAAATTAATTCTTTGAACATAGTTAGTGATAAATTTCTTCAAATTTGAGCAGTACAAAGATTGTGAATCAAGCAAGTTGAAGATTTCAAAGTAAACGATGGTCATTTCATATTATTTTTTTGAGTCATATTAATTATGGAGGTGATTGTGTGTGGAGTAGAAATGAAAATGAAGCCGGTAAGACAACACACGTCATCACCCAGGTAAGTTGAAAGGAATAATACGTGCGAAATAAGGCGTGAGAATTTAATGCAGAATAATGTGATCATGACATTTTCAATACATTAATGAGGTGCAACGCCATCAAATTGGGAGTGCTAG
The DNA here is from genome assembly GCA_007258455.2 of Sequoia sempervirens. Lineage (NCBI taxonomy): Eukaryota > Viridiplantae > Streptophyta > Pinopsida > Cupressales > Cupressaceae > Sequoia > Sequoia sempervirens. The sequence continues at coordinate 25,448 of VDFB02056870.1, forward strand.
CTGAATATTTAGTAGTTTCCATAAAATTTAATTGGAAGGGTGGTAACTAATGTTTCTAAATTTAGATTTAAATTTGGTGATTAAGTTGTTTGTTGCTATGGACACTTCATTGCCTACAAGTTGAAAATGAGCTACCATTGAAATATAAAAAGAGAAAAATGAGCTATTATTGCAATATATTAAAAAAAAAATCAACTCTTTAGGCTATCCAAATAACTATACCAGGGCTATGGATGACTAGTTGGTAGTATAGCATGTTTGGGGGGATTATAGAGATAACCTTGTCGAGGCTATGGATGCTTGACTGGTAGCAAGGATCTATCCCTAGTCGGATTTGAAGGATTACCATATTATGTAGTTCAATGAAAATGAACCAATTCTCTTCACTAAGTTTCAAAAACTGGAATTAATCAAAGCACAAATAGATGTTTTTGGTGGATTTTTACTCTTTTATGCCAAAATCTACGTAAAGTTGAAAGTTATTGTTTTAAAATATGTATAAATTATAACTTACGACTAGTGATTTAATTTCAAGTTTGGTTTAAATTTGGTTTTATTAGTTGCAAGTTGTGTGTTCTCACAATATGCCCCAAAACTGTAAGACTTGGGGACCCCAGTGAAATATATTAACTCTTATGGCACGAGCTAACAAGTTGAAACGATCATTGGAAGTGAAAAGTAAAGATAAATTTTTAATCAAAGAATACTTTGTAATGCAAGTGTTTTCGGATATCAAATACTGGGAACCGAAAATGTTTGAAAGGAATACTAAGTTTAGTGTTCTAGTCAGATATTTGGAGTCTGGTAAAGGGAAGTTCTGACTGTAAAATTGAAGTTTGGGGAAAGTTCATGGGTAAAGCTAAATATCAAGTATCCGAAATCTTAAGGATATCCAATGATTCTGATAATCCGATAATCTAGTATATGTAGAAAATAATCATGCAACGATTTGTGATATACTAGAAAGTGTTTTATTTATGAGATTTATGTACTAACATTTGAATAATGGTTTTATTTACATGAGATGTTTATAAATTATGTTTTTCTTTAAAAGGGATTTAATGTGTGGAATTTGTAATTATAGGAGATGTAGACTGTGATGCAAATTTTGGGTATGGATGGTCAGGAAAACTTGAATCACAAATAGAATTATATCCAAGTTGGGTTGCGTACTCTGGGAGGTTATAAGGCAGAAGGCTTTGATTCCATCAGAATGCTAGAGATCCCAGTATTGTACATGCAGTGGAGACAAATGCCAATCTTCAAGAAGAGCCCATTCCTAAGAGTAGCAGACCCAGAACAAAACAAGGTTTAGGGGAGAAATTCCACCTATTCATTACGAATGTATGGAAAGTTCCTACACACTATCTTGATTTGAAGTATCATATTGGCGATGATTAAAGAATAAATCTCGAAGAGCTTCAATGTGTAATTGAGTTGACTTTCATTGAATTTGATTGCAATTCTCTTATAAGTCATTACATTCCATGTGCCTTGATGTGATTGGTCCCTTGGATTTCCTCTCATGCATTTGTCTTATCCTTTCTATGCCTTGTGTTCTATAAAAGGCCAAAGGATCTTTCTTTTTAAGTTAAGTTTAGAATTTGTGGATGTTGGAAGAGCTAAATTTTTTGAGTTTTGTTCTTTTTTCCTATTTTCTAAATCATTCCAGCGTAACACTTTGTATGCACATAGACATTGATTAATATCAGAGCCAATTGGATAGCTAACTATCTCATGAATCTTTTGTACCTAGTTTTGTTAGTTTAGCTAAACAAGACTGTATGTTGCATCATTTAAGGGTGCATATAGAACCTACTCGGTGTCCAAATTAAAACCCCTCTCTTTAAAAGCTTGCACCATTTTATTGTAGCTATAAAGCAATCTAGTGAAGTATAAAGCAGTTTGATCTATTTTAGTTGATTCTTTAGGGCATGCATAGAGAATAACAGAAGGAAATTTTTAATTTTCAGTATTTTCATGCTTTATTTTAGAATAGATGTTTAAATTCTTTGAAAATGTTCCAAAAAATAAGTGAATGGATGGAAATTTGTTGAAAATATTTCATTTTCTATGAAATTGTTGAATGCGTAATGCTAAATCTACTTAAGTGATAGAAAAGAAATTGTTGATGTTCATGAAATATTATTTCAAATCTTTTGATTTCATGATATTTTTTCTTAAGTTCCAAATTGAAACTCAACATCTGATATATATGATTCTAAACAACCATATTCCCTTTGAGATTAACAACAATATCAAATTATACCTATGAGTGAACCTTGTGCAATTAAGACCTAATTATCATAGACTTGAGATTGAATGAAGCCAATATTTTCTTGTCTAAGCAAAATCCCCCTTTAGATTGTCTTTGTTCCATATCTATCAAGAAGGATAGGTTCTTTGCATTTTATTTGTGAAGAATTTATTCTCCCTATTGCTACGAGTAAAATTTTCCTCAACACAGAGTGAGGCATTTGACACACTCCACACCAAGGCAAGTCTTTAGTAACATTTTTGGAATTCTTTTGCAAAGGATGAGGTGTACCTTGGACAATTTTTTGATTATTATTAACTAGCTTCCCATTATGCTAGTTTGTATGATAGGGATAGTCTTGCAATCTTGGTGGCCTTTCATTCCTCTGGAATTGTGGCTTATCATTCTTGGTTGCCTTCTACAACAAACTAAGAAATTGATCTAATTTTTCATCAGGGGTCACAACTTTACTTTCCCTTTCATTCTGAACTCTTAGGTTCTTCAAAGGTTTTGAGTCATCCCTTCTTCCCACTTTACTTGATGCTCTCCTTTTATTTTCAATATTGACTACCATTTTGTAGGCTTCTCTCAGGTACTGTGGGTTCTTATCTTTGAGCAAATAACACATTTTCAAATCATATGCATTGTGGTATACAACTAGACATTCCTTTTCATTGGGTCTCAAGTAAGTAGGGACTTTATTCATTTCCTTCTAGAACCTTGCATTCAACTTGGTTACCAATTCATTATGCCCCTTTGTCATATTGATAAAATCATTCAATCTGAATCGAGGATCAGTTTGGTCTCCATATTGTTCCCTAAAATTCAATAGAAAAAATCCTTGGAGTTAATGCTTGCATCAAGAAAGCTCTTATACTAGTCCCTAGCATCTTCAGTTAGTGATTACATAAAATATTTCATGGAAACATCATCATCCCATAATTCAAAGTCTTCCACAAAACTTTGGAAAGCTTTTAAATGGTCCTCACCACTAAGAGCATTATTGCCAGTAAACTTAGGTACATGCTTCTTTGCACTATCTATAAATGGATTTGGATATCTAGGAATGTTCTCAAAATATAATTGTATGTACCTATCAATGTGCAATAACCCCTTTCTACCAGGTCCTTCTTCCTCATCTTGGTTATCATAATTCCTTCTTATATCATTATTGTTTTCAGACCTTCTGGGTTGGGAATCATGTTGGTCATTAAAGTGAACTATTTTATCTTTGTTTTCAGGCTATGAAGAGGAACTAGAAGGATTTTCACTAGATGATGTTTTTTCATTCACATGAGGACTCGAGGATGATGTTCAAGCTTGAGAACTTTGGGATTCAGTGAAAAGACCATTTATAGTGGACTCTAGGAAACCAAGCTTCCTTTTCATTTCAGTATTACCAGAGAAAAATTTCATCTCTTTCACCTTTTTCTCCAACTCTTCATTTTATTTCATCATCCTATCAACTAAGGAAATTGACTCATTCTATGGTATTTCCTTTTTAGATGAACCTCCCTCATCTACCTTTACTCCACCCATGGGTTTCTTTCCTTTATCAACATTGTGGGGAACATGATCTAAGTTTTTGGGAGGAGGGTTAACTAGGATAGAATTCTTTTCAGTAGTATTGGTTTGTGAGTTTACAACAACATTATCAATAGAGGAAACTATAGGGATATTTGTTACAATCTCTTGAACAATAGGACTAGTTGTTTGGACATTTTCAACTACTATAATGTCCAATTCTTTTGTTTCCTCAATGTTTCTCCTTAGCATATCCCTTTGCATTATGGTTTCCCTTGTCCTTCTCTCTTTCTCTTCATCCCTCTTCTTTTTATTCTCATTACATCTTGAGGCGATTTCTCTAAGCCATTGCATATCATTAAGAACTTCTTCCTCCTTTGGCAAGGTAGAGTCAGCATCTAATGCTACTATAGTCTCACCTTGATTAGGAACAAGATTATGAGAATATTCATCATCTCTAGTTAACATGTCTAGAGGAATGGGAGTATATACATGAGGAGTTGGGGTCAAATTTCCTTTAGCTCTAGTGCATCTAGCACTAGCATTATCTCTTTGTATTCTATCTCTCTGCCTCCTTTCCATGGATTGTAAGCCTTGGTTTGAGGGTTGCTCATTCACAACAAACTTCATAAAATCTCTCCTCTTTTAGTAGAGGTGCTATCACTAAAATCTAGCAAATTACTTTCACATTCTAAACTAGAGCTATAATGAATATCACGTTCAAGGACTAGGTGGGGAGTAGACTTACATGTTTCAACATCTCTTGCTTTCACCCATTTTCCTCAAGTGTGCTTTGATAATTCACCTTCCAGTTTCTACTCTAGATTCTTCTTCATGTGGTCTCGAGTTCCTCACATTTGTACTTGGATCTTCTTCATGTCCATCAAATTTCTTGATATCTTTCTATTTTTCTTCTTTACTTCCTTAATATCTTTAAACATTGGCTCACACTAGTGCAGAGAATTCAGAGTCACCACCCAAATTCCTTGGGACAAATTCATAGAAATTATGTTATTATTTATGCAAATTTAACTAGATCCTTGGAAACTCATATGAGCTTTGACATACGCAAAATACTTTTGAATGAAATTTGAACGTAAGCCTTTATGGGTGGGAAACTTAACATGAACTTTGGTGGGACACATGACAAATATTTGAATAGTATTTACCAAAAACTTCAAATAGACCGAGAATCTATAAGTAAACATCACCGTATACTATAGTGATCTTTGATAAGGAACTCTGGAGACTTATAATTGTAAAGCTTATTTCGCTAGTACAGTTTCCATTATGTTGGTTGTTTTTTATGAACCAATATGATATCACCAAGTACCTATGAGCTTGCCAAATTCAATTCTCAAATACTTGCAAGATAGCTGGCCAACAAAAGAGATTTAGCACTAACGCTCCTTCTCCTGCACTTTGGGATTTGCAAAACCTAGGAGGGTAATCCCACAATGTATATCCTATGAATCTTCTAAATAATTAACAAATACATTACATAGCAATGAAGATTTATTCTCATTAGAGGCTAGGAAGACGAAATCCTTAAAAAAATTAGCATTTCCTTGAGATAATTATACATCTAAAGCTGAGAATACAAAACAACACCGACCACAAAAAATAATAGATCAATTTAAAAACTATTTATAAGTGGTGTTCTCAGATTGGATGACCAAAACCATAAGGAATTCTTATAATAATTGAGATCAGTGACATATCTACAGGCTAGAAGTCAAAGCAAATTGAACTGCAAGGTAAATTTAATCCTAAACATCCATGATCTACATGAGGTTGATTTGCAATTCATGAATTAATAATTAGATTCTAAGACTACTTATCAGATCTAATCAACCTACATATGAATTAAGGATTTGATTTAGAAATTTTAATTGATCCTTTGAACCAAAGTTAAATTCAAAGCATACATCAAAGCACAATAACAATGAAGATTAATGAAATAATCTTTGATCAAAGTTTTCATTAATAATTTAGATACAAAGTAAAATTGGAGAGACTATAGACTCTGAAAACTTGCATTATCATTTAGATATGCTCAGGAACTCTACAATTGACAAAATTTACTAACTAGACTCAAAGCTTAAGATAAAGACTTCAAACATATTCGCTCTTTGTTTAAAAATTGCATAATTTGGATCTAGAATTCAACAAGAGACCCACACTAATGGCCTCAAATTCCCTTATATGGAAACAATGGAGAAAAAGAAGCTTTGGGCCAAGAGTACACATGTCATATCCTAATTGGAATGCTACAAGACATATTCGCTTTATAGTTTTATTTACATTTTTCATTGGAGGGAATACACATGAGACAAAGATTGTTTCCATTATCTATGAGGAGAAAACTCACCTTCCACAAGGCACATGTTGAAAAGAATATCCTTTAAGTCATTGTAGCACATCCATTCCATCAAGCAAAATGAAAAAATTTCAAAGATAGAAAAAGCAAACCAATTTCCCAGTCAACATCCACATCATCAGTGATCAACATTTACTTGTGGTACCTTCAGTCAAGAGACATATTTTTGTACATTCTAATCTCAAAGGAAAAACCTATACAATACTTGACAAAATATATGTGTTCCATTTTTGTACTCACAAATCCAATCCATCTATAAATATCATCTTTTGTTTTTCATACTCCACCTCAGATGGCCAATTGAAATCAATGATTTCATCCATTTTCTTTCTATAGAGAGAGTACTTTGTCATCACTAAATTGGCTTGCTTGTTAAAGTCTTCAAGAAAACTAATGATGAAGGATAATTTATCCAAACCATCTTTCAGTATGTCAATATTAACATTCTCACAAATTAATCTTGATTGAGAAGCAATTGTAGTGTCCACCTGATGCTTCCACATCTGTAGGGGTTCCACTTCATTATGGACATGTTGAATGTCAAGTAGCAATGTCAAATATGCTTTATTATACTTGGCCTTTAACTCTTTTATTTTCTGCTCTAATGGAGCAACATACTCGTGCAACTATTGTTCCTTAACCTCATTAAAAAATCTATAAGTTAGGACCACCTTTGGATATCTTTTCTCCTAGTGTTTAGCCCCAACTGACATTAATTTCAAATTGCCAACTATGGGAATCCATTTATCTAAGATTGGTGTTCCTAATTCTCCATCTCTCTAAGAAAACCTTATTGCTCTAAGCATCAAAGAATAATTAGCATGGGAACTATTCAATTTACCTTGAATTTTCTTATTTAGGTGCTTTAGAACAATATGAACAATCTTGTAATTGTTCTCATACATTGTGTCCTGCATTTTCTCAAGAAATTTCTTATATACCTCAACTTGTTAAAATAGTTGTTCTCTTGTAGGTTGATTGGATGGAGCTACACCTGATGTGGTCAACTCCTCTATTGTAATGGGCTCCTGGACCATGTTGTAAGGAACAATTCACAATGATTATTTAGGTGGAGGAGACTGAGGATGAGTCATAGGAGGAATGGGAGCAGTATGGCTCAGGCTAGCTAGCCCTTGAGACCTCAACATTTCCACTTGTTGTTTCCACAATTCTAGGTCTATTTCAAGCTCAACAACTCTTTGCTAACTCTTGTTGTATTCATCCAAAAGCTCATGGTACTTACCTCTATACATATCCATGTCCTTAGTGAGATCTTTCACTATTGCTTTTGTGAACCTAGCAACACTTATAGTCATGTCAGCTACTTCTAATGTTGGAGTATTTGCAACTCTTTTTATAATCAATCACCCATTGAAGTCTTCCTGTTCTACAACTTTGGGCTTCTTAGAACTAAGAGACAATGATCATATTGCAAGAGCATCCCATTCTTGACTAAATGAAGATCCCTAGAGTGCCAACTTGGCTTCCTCTTCAGTTTGGAATAAAGGCTTATCATCCCTTCTTATAGTATCAAGTACAAATGCATCAACAATATCCCATTCAAGCAATAACAAAACACCACTCTTTTGTACAAGTTCCCTTACTTCCTTAGGTGTGATATTTTTAAAATATATCCTCATTTCTTCCATCACATTGGCCTAGATGATGCCTTTGGGAAATTTAGGATGTAAGCTTCTCTCAATGGCAATCCTCTGCATATTCTGCAACCTTTTCTCTCCATAAAAAATCCTTGAATGTTGGTGTTTCAATAAATGAATCATCCTCCATGAATTGTTTACAAGCCTCCTCTCTCATGTCATCAATATTACTCACACAACTTAATTTGGCCTTTCCCAACCTTAGGATACTTGTCCCAGAGCTTGATTCCACTTCCCTTGGGGAAGAGGGCATACCCTATTGCATATCTTTAGGAGTTATCACAATATCATCTTCATCACTATCAGGGTAGTCCACTACCATGCTCTTCTCAACCCTTTGTCTCTTAATTGGTGGCTTCTCTGAGGGAGGAAAATTTATTGGAGGGGAATCAATATTGATTATAACATGTGGGAATTTCCTATGAGGCAATGAGAGTGATCCAATTGGAGAGGCTACCCTTGAATCCTCTAATGCAATAGGGGTTGGATTTGTTTTGTCTTTCTTAATTGTTTCCTTTTTCCTAGTATATACCTAAATATTTTTAGGTCGTCGATAGGAAGGCCTTTCCTCCAATTTTGTAGCTGGTCCTTCTTCAGTTTCCAAAGCTTTCCCCTTATATTTGATTATTTCTTCCCTTCTCAACACAACAACAACACTTTCAAAATTCCCCAATACATACCTTTCCTTGTTCCATTTCCCTTGAATGCTCGGCAAAGGCTCATAAGCTAGATTTGGATTCTTGATATTTTCTACCATCTTGTTGAAAGCAAGATACATAGCTTTCCTTTCCTCTTGCACTTGTAAATCAAGAATGTTTCTGATAACATCCTCGGGGGTAGAAGAAATTATGAACTCACCCAATGACTTTTTAGTTTTTACTTGATGAATGAATCTCTCAGGGTCATGGTTTCTAGGGTGAGATGTCATCAATCTGTAAGGTTTTAGGTTCTCATCTAAAGTAGTCCAACCTCCCTTTACCATCACAAAATATGAAAATGTCATGTACTTAAGGAAAAATTAACCCTTCTTATTCTCTAGCAAGTGACACACTTGATATCCTCCCAATTGTCTCATGAATTCTATAAATCCAATCCTAAGAGACACATCTCTTGGCAACAAAAAAGGATAAACACTAGTCCCATACACCCTGAATATATTTTCTTCTAGATATGTAATGATATCTCCCCAATTATGGGTTATATTCAACTCAAGACTTCTTTTCATGGGCCTCAAGAAGTCATGAATCTCTTTGGGGATGCTTGGCAGATCAACAACCAAAAGTCTCCTTAGCTTGGATGCAAAGACATTATGGAAGACCACATAATCAAATTTTTGGTCATCCATGTCAATTATTTGGGTCCAGCATTGGATCGGTAGCTGAAGATTGCCATCAAACTTCTTTAATGACATGTCCTCACCAAAATTATTTTCTTGCATATACAGGATCATATGCATCAAACGGGAGTACCACCAAAATTCTACCCAATGCTTCCCTTCCTTAAGATCAACCAGGAACTTGTACATATTTTCTACCAAATAAGTAGCACAATCATAGACAACATTGAAGGTTGCATGCTAAATATTGGTTTCCATGTACATATATTCAATTGGTATTGTTTTAGGTGCGTTAAATCCAATAACTTGATAGAAGGGGTAAAGTAATTTAGAGGAAAAGGTTCCTTTTGATCTTTTCCAATCTATATTTGCTTTCTATTCTTTCCATGTCCCATTGCAGTAATGTGCATTGGAAACATTGTAGTTTGGAACAAGACCTTGGTATTATCATACTCTTTTCTAAAGGTATCAAGGTCAATAGGGACCATATCTTCACTCCAATCATGCAGTTTAAATATATCTACAATCTCCTCCTTGGTGATCCTAACCACCTCAACATTGATACATGCCCTAACAATTCTAGGCATAGGGTAATATCTTGTTGCAATATCCTTTAGAAATTCTACATCCATTTACACATTTGGAACCACTAGTTTCCCCATATCTAATCTCTAGGTATTGCAAATGGCAACCCCACAATTCTTGTTCCCAAACTAGTTTCTAAACATTTTCCAACCAGTATAAGGAAATTTAGTATCCTTGATCCAAGCCTTTTTGTCATGTAACCCTTCATAAATTCTAGGGCCATAGTATATTGCTACCCCCTGACTTTTCCATTTGGTCGAGGGTTTGAGCTGGTCAAAAATGTCTTTAGAGAGTAATCTAGCTGGGTTTTCAGAATGAGACCTTTGTGTTTTGGGAGCCATGGATAACTAGGTGAGTTTACAAAGAAGTAGGGTTCTAACACAAATATGCTCAGAACCTAATTCTTTCAATTAGAAGCCTAGGGAACAATTAAAAGACACAAGATTGAACAATTTTTTCCAAGAACTACAATTTTATGTGCAATTTTAACACAATAAAGCAATTAAAGTAGTCAGGCTAATTCAATTGGATGAAAAAAATTATAACTTTCCTAATTCAAGATAGTTCTAATAAAGCACACGATACAATTTTAATTGCACTCACGAATTTTTGCATTTACAAGAACCCTAATTTGTTTGCGTTGTAGTTTGGAAACTTTGATTGATCACCCAATTCCGCTCTGCACTTGCTTGATATTTTCAATTGTATGAGGAAATCAATTTTATTCTCCTATATGACCTAATTATAGTAACTGCTAATGTCCTTTTAGCCATTATTGCTCGCTCTCGCAAAGCAAAATAGATCTAATATCTGTGTGTGTAATTTCAAATAGAAATCATTGATTTTCCTCCAAGATGACACAATAAAAAACTCAAGTTGAGTGAATATAGTTTGACTTCACTTCACCATAATGCACCAACTCATCAGGAAATGACAATGTGCTAACTAGAAGCCACATTATTCTTTCCTATGGGCTCCACTTCTTTCCCAGGTGGGTGAAACAACACACGTGTCACTTGATTGTGAACCTCACATGTCTTCTAAGGAGAATTAATTTAATGTTGTGAGGTGTGGGATGGGTGGTTGAGATTTAATCTTGTGAATGCATGTGGACCGCTAATCTGAAAACCACCAGGTGTCAGGTGTAATCAAAGCAAACTAGGCCCCACCATGGCAAGGAAATGCATCAAACAATGTTGGCTCTCATAAGCCTTCTAGCGACCATTCTTTAACTTTTTCCTGGTGTACAATGAATGACAGGGATTTGATCCTTAGACCCAATGTACAAGATTTTTACACATGCCAATAAAGTTAGTTTTAAAGCAGGGCCATGACTAGGTCGACGAGATTATGACCCTCAAGATGGACGCTTACCCAAGGCAATTTTTTATGAAAATATTTCAGCTCAACCTTAGGCAACATCAAAGTGATTATATAAGATTAGACAACGAACAAACTTAAGCAAGAGGGCCAATAAAAGGATATCATCGATGGAATAAGTTGCAACTTGAATTATTAGCAACCGGGCAAAGCAGTTCAACAAAAAATTAAAACGCCCAAGGTTTAAGATGTAAAAAAAATGAGAGCAATGTTTCAAGGCTAAAAACCTAAACCTCACCTATGGACATAGATGCAACATACCACTATAGGGTACAAAATGAGCTCAAAATTTCAAAATTTTAGGAGCTCTACCATGTTCCAGGTATAGGGACCTAGTACCCATTTGCTCATAGGTGAATGGGTCCTCCCTAAACCTTTGGAACTAAATTTAAATTATGTTTTTGGTGTTATTTTAATGTTTTCAAATCCATAATTCAATGTTAGCTTGTGACATTTGAATTTTAGGTAATTAAGGATACATATCTATAAATACAAGGTTATTTCACTAATTTTCACCTAGAATTTTCAAGAGTTTTCAAGCAAGAATTTTTCAAGATTTGTACAAGATCATTTCAAGAGAAATTAAAGGAATTCAAGAGTGGGTTTCAAGAACTATTCAAGAATTCAAAGCATAAATTTCAAGTGTAAAGATCTACATCCAATTCAACCATTTCATGCAAGTTTTAAGCCTCCTAATATCTCCATTATCAAGGTTTCATACAAGGGTTTGTTGAGTGGTAGCATGGCTTTGTTCATTCTTCATTTCTTTTTTCATGCATTATTTGAATTCAAGGTTTTATTACCAAAATAGGGTTTGACCAAGGAAAACCCCCATTCATCCAAAACCAAACATTTTTCTCTCACGTGTGTATGATTGCAGATTTAGGTTGAAGAAGACTTGAAGACCTTTTGAAGTGAAAGATTTACAAAGTTGTCAAAGTTGTCAAATCATGGAATCTTACCTATAAACCAAATTTTTGACTTTTCAACAGTGAAACCTAGACGAATAAGAATCTTTAGATCTACACTAGATGCTCCCAAAATATTTTTAAAACGCCTGAACTTGGACCCATTCACCCAAGGGTGAATGAGTCTCAAATTAGATTCTGAAAAGAACTTTTGATGACTAGCACACAAGTTTCTACCCTTCTCAGATCTACATTTTGTTTTTTGGTTCTACAAATATTGAGTTTAATATTGTTGTGGCAAGTGTTAGATTACATTTTGGTGTTGATTTTCTATTTTTAGTTTTTCTCCCCAAAGTATTGTTTGACCTTGACCCTCATCCTTCAATCATAAGGAAATCAAAATATTCTCACTTTGATTTGATTCACCTAAGGGTTGATAATCAATTCATTGTGTGGGTCTCATTTCCTAATGAAATAGTGGAAAATACGTATCATTTAATATTTTAACACCCCCCTCATTTTTTCACCTAACCTATTTTTCATCATTTCAGACATCAATGATAATAACTTAAAAATATCCCCTTTATCATTGATGGAAGACAACAAATTTTTTCTAGCACAAGAAGACAAATCTAATGTGTCAAGACCATGAAGTCACCATAAAGAGTTCCACTTTCTCACCTTAGATGATTTAGAATTTTGAGACCATTTCTCCCTCTGTAACATCAATGATAAAGGTCAACTATATTTTGTACAATCTAGAAACCTATTTCCCAGATAGAATCCCCCTGAGTCCATGCCACACTGCTTCTAAAACATTTTGCAAGACCACTAAGCCCTCTTGTGGTAGGGAATCAACACTTCCCCTCAACCTATGCTTCCTGCTGATTCAAGAGGGGGGAGAAACAACTCCCAACTTCTATTAGAGAAACTCAAAAGTCTCCTTAGGAAGAAATTTTGTGAAAATGTCTACTACTTACTCCTTGGTTTCAATAATTTCCAACTTCACCTCTTTTTCTACAAGCTTCTCTCTCAGAAGATGATACTTAATTGCAATATTATTTTTTGTTAAGTGCATTTCCAGATTCTTAGACATGTTTATAGCATTGGTGTTGTCACAAAGAATGGGAATAGGTGCATCAAACTCTATCTTCATTTCCTTCAATTTCTGCTCCATCCATAATACTTGAGTGCAACATGAAGCTATTGCAATATATTTTTCCTTTGCTATGGATAGACATACACAATTTTGCTTCTTTCTTAGCCAAGATACAAGACTATCACCAAGAAAGAAATCTCCACCAATTGTACTCCTATGGTCAGCTATGCTTCCTACCTAATTTGCATACGTTTATCTTGTCAGAGTGAAATTTTCACTCTTAGGATACCACAAACCAAAATCGATTATAGTCTTTAGATATCTGAATATCCTCTTTACTACCTTAACATGAGCTTCCTTAGGTGTTTCTTGAAATCTAGAAACCATCCTAACTACTTGCATTATAACCAATCTAGATGTAATCATATACAACAAGCTACCAATTGTAGTCCTATACAAAGTCTAGTTTTTCAAAGAAGATTCATCATCCTTACTCAATTTACAGCTAGTAACCATAGGTGTACTCACCGGTTTGCATGATTTCATCTTAAACTTGCTCAAAATTTATTTTATGTACTTGTTTTGAGAAATGAATATGCCTTTGTCTAATTGGGAAATCTGTAAACCTAAAAAGAAAGATAATTCACCAAGAATTGACATTTCAAACTCATTCTACATTGCATTCCAAAACTCTTTACACCTATCATCACTACTTCCACCAAAGATAATATCATCAACATAGACAACAACAATAAAAAATCACCTTTTGTTTTTATGTATGAATTACTATCTGCATTGCCTCTCTAGAAAAATTGTTATTGCAAATATCTATCCAATCTAGAGTACCATTCTCTAGGAGCTTGTTTAAGTCAATAAAGTACTTTCTTCAACCTGCACATAGAACTCTAATTATCTAAACATTAGAATCCTTCTAGTTGCTCAATATAGAATTCTTCTTCTAACTATCCATTCATAAATGCAAACTTCACATCCATTTGATATACCTTGAAGTTTTTGAATGCTAATAACCTACGAAAAATATTTTGATTTCTTCCAACCTTGCTATTAGAGCAAATTTCTCTTCAAAATCAAATCCTTCAACTTAGACATATCCTTTACATACAAGTTTGACCTTGTTCCAAATCACTTCTCCATCCTAATTCATCTTTTTTATAAAAACTCATTTGGTACCAATAATTTTTTTGTCTTTGGGTCTTGGAACTAATTCCCAAGTTTCCATTTTCTTGATCTAAGCTAGTTCTTCCTCCATAGCACCCAGCCATCCTTTCTCTTTTATTTCCTCTACAGAGGAACTTGGTTCAATTTTTGATAATAATTCAAAGTGTACCTGTTCATTTACTTTCTAAATTCTTCTCCATGTTTGAACCCCATTGTCTTTATCTTCAATGATTTGATCTTCAAAGTGATTCTTCTAAACATACATTTTTGGATTTTTTGTAGCTATATTGTCATAATCAACTTCCAAGTCTTCATCACTAAGTTGTGAATTGGTTCTTCATAATCTTCCTCATCTGAAATATCAATAGATTATATTGTTTCATCAATACTTACATTGAAACTTTCCACAATCCTTTTCAATATTTTGTTATAGAATCTATATACCTTTCTTACTATAGAATAAACAAGAAAAATACCTTCATCAGATCTAGAATCAAACTTATCCAAATGTTCTTCATCCCTTTTGATGTAGCACATTCTTCCAAATATCCTAAAATTTCTAACTGAAGTTGGTCTTCCTTTCCACAGTTCATATGGTGTTTAGTAGTCCTTGGTCTAATTTGACATCTATTCAAAATATATATTGTGATTTGAATTGCTTCTCTCCAATACATATCTAAAAAATTTAACTAGAACATATGTTTGACCAAAATTGACTTTCAATTAGAAATTCTTACATTTATTTTTGTTAATAATTTGGATTCAAGTAAGAGACAACTTTGAACTTTCAAATCCAAATAAAAATTGTATCTCATGTAATATTGTGGATGCATACTATTCCATATAAGTCTATATTTGTTGTTAGATAGATTTTTCATGTCTTGTGGTTAGCTACTTATAAAATGCAAAATCTCATGCTTCCTTCATATGAATCTATATATTTACTACAACATGAGTTAAAATCCCCAATAGATATGAGACAGATGAATAATCATATTTCTAGTTTTTTTGTATTTCAACTATTTTTTAATAAAAAATAATTGAAAATAGATTTTAATAAAGTTGACACTTTAATTCAGTAATAAATGAGGTTAAATGTGGCAATCTTTTATACAACAAAACTATTTTTCTTTCAACTTTATATTTTTATAAACTTGAAACTTTAGTGCATGGATTTAGTTTTTTCTTATAGAGCTAGAAAAGAGTATTTTTATTTTTTATAATATAATTTACATGAGTAGAAGTTGTGAGAACATCAAGTTTTTGTAAGGAAGCTAAGGTAGTGGAACAATTTCCTACACTACTATTGAGAGGAGGATAATGAAAAACTTTTACAGATCTTTAACATTATAGAAACTTAAGTGGAAATAACCATAAATATCATGCATACCACAACACAGTGATTTACATGGAGAAAACCCTTTTGGGAGAAAAACCCCACACTCCAAAAGCCGCCCAATATATTATTCAAAAATGACAAAGATTATAATATAATTACAGAAAAAGCTTCTCATAAGAGTATCACCAACTAGAGATCTAAAGACAACATGACTACTATCAGACTCTCAAAATACATCACAAAATACACAGCTATAATACAACACCCTCATAAAAAAAGGGTTTCCTTCTAGGGAAAGTCAAGCCAACAAAATATCAACCATCACATATGAGACATAATGAAGAACACTCTGAATTTACAATAATAAAATATACATAAAATTTGGATTTCGATGGTGCCACCCCCAAACCATCGTTGGAGCATGTGCCCCCTAGACCCCTCGCTAGAGGGACCATCCCCCTAAACCCCTTGTGGGGAGGAAAACCCCCCCACACCCCTCAGTCATCAATGTATCAATAGTACCTTATGCATTGCTAGGTTGAAACACATTTTCCTAATAGTTTTTAAAATAACTTTCTTTTGTAAATTGATCCCAAAGTGATCTTATATATCTCTTTAATGGACATAAAGGCTGTGGCCTAGATCTAATTTAACTAGAACATATGTTTGACCAATATTGAATTGCAATTAGAAATTCTTACATTTTTTTTTAATAAGTTAGCTTCGAGTAGGAGTCAACTTTGAACTTTCAAATCCAAATAAAACTAGTGTCTCATGTAATATTGTGGATGCATACTATTCCATATAAGTCTATATTTTTTGTTAGATAGATTTTTCATGTGTTGTGGTTAGCTACTTATAAAATACAAAATCTCATGTTTCCTTCATCTAAATCTATATATTGACGACAATATGAGTTAAAATCCCCAATAGATATCAAACTAATGAATAATCATATTTCTACTTTTACATAGTTTAGGTTCTAGATTTTTAAATTATTTTCTCAACCCAAACATAGAAAGGAATTTCAAGAATAACCATATATTAAAATCAAGCAGTTACCTTCGGGTGTTAGTCATATTTTAGCACCACTAGATTTGGTGCTAAACTCTTACAATGCTTCAACCGATTCAACCCATGTACACATGGCATCAAATCACTCTCTCATGCACCATACTTGAACATTGGTTGAGTTGAGTTGTGATGGCTTGAAAAGTGGAAATATTGTAATTGTCTTACACACTTTCTATTGATAGGTAAAAGTTGTTATGGTTACGTGTGCTTCATTGGAAGTCAATTTTGGTGTGTGCCTTAGAGGTCAAGTGGTGTTCATGCACTTAGCTTTATTTGGTGCTAGTTAGATTTTAGCACCACTAAATTTGAAGCTAAACTCATGCAAAGCTTTTGGAAATTCATTCCATATACATGTGGTGCTAGATCGCTCTCCATAGCATCATACTTGAGCATTGGTTGCACTGAGTTGTGTTGGCTTGACAAGTGGCAATGTGGTCATCAGCTTATGCTCTTTCCATTTAGAGGTAAAAGTGGGCTCAACACCTCCACTTTGGCTGATTTGATGAGAAATAATGATTAAATAACATCACTTAGTTTGGTGGCATCATGAACTAGAAAGCTCAACATGGTTGATTGATTACTTGTGTTATGACACACGCATCTCTAGATTGAAAAAAGCCTTCATGATCATCCACACATGAGAAGGTGGATGTGGTGTACTTCAAAGTTGAGCTATTGAGTACTGCATTGATATCATTAAAGACCCTTAGAGAAATATCAATACTGCTCTAGCAGAGGTATGAATCTAGAAATGATTTTTTCCCGCGTGAAGTGTGGGAGGATGAGGTGGCTTGTTAATTTAAATTAGAGAGGTGATAACCTTGCAACACTTCTCATAATTTCCTTGAGGTCCTATCAAGAATGGATACTCCTATCCACCTCAAAAGCTCACACTATCAGATGGATTTTGTAGGTGCCATAACAGACTAGAGGTTAAAAGTGATAATGAAGCACCCTAGTGGTAAGTCTTTGAAAGTAGTAAAGATGATCCTTGATGCTATTTTTTTGCTAGATGATGGGAGGTATAGGGTAAACACTAATATCACACCATGTTTCGTGGCCTCTCTCTAGGACTTAGGTGAGATAAAGGAGATGGTGTGGGAGCTAACTTTGGAACTATTTAAGAAGCACAACCTTGATGGGATGGTGGAAATTCTCTGTGTGGCAAGGTATGGGGTTAGAATCCTAAGGCCAGGGGATGTTTAGAGTGTGCTTGAGGATGGCATTGTGGTGGATTGGATCCCATTCCTTGGTCATTTCTACATGAAGGAAATGATTCAACATTGAGCTTCAACATGTGTGGTTTGCTAGTTCCTAAAGAAAGTTAACAATCTAAAGCCCATGGATGACTACAAATGGATAGTGGATTTTGATTCTACTCTTGGTGTGGCATAATTAGGTTTGGCCTAGCATATACAATGTTTTTTTATATAAGTAAGCATATGCATTGGTTTTCCAGTGACCATAGTTACTATGTATATTTGCCTTTGAGGCATCGAATTGTAACAACTTTTTTGTTAATACATGACGCAAACTTGTCTGCTCTTACATATTAAAACAAATAAAAATCAAACGGTTACCTTTTAAAAAAATTAATAATGTGTTTCCTTAGAGATCAAAGTAAAATTATTATAATATAAAATATTTTTGTAGATGTTCAAATTATCCTGATTGATATCGTGCACTTGATCCTGATTTACTAACATCAATTCTCCCTGAATCACTTCTTTACTAACCAATTAATTGAATAATCCTTATTTAATTAATTCATCAAGATTCCTCTTTTAATTAAATAAATTAGCTTTATTTGATTAAATCATAATTCATCTTTGGTTAAATAAATCAATTTTATCTAATCAATTCCTAATGTTCCCCTTTTGATTAAATAAATCATTTTATTTAATCAAATCCTAGGGTCATCTCCTTTAAATTGAATAAATTAAGCTTTATTTGATTTAAATCTAATGTTCTTCTTTTAATTAAATAAAACAAATATATTTAATTAAATCATTAACCTCCCAAATATTCCTCCCATTTGATTTAAATAAATCTAAAAATCTAAATCAAATGTCATATCAACTAATTCTATCTAAAGTTAATTAAATCCTAATTCACTCTAACTCTAATCCATCAAATCCTCTAGCTTTTGCAACTTGCAAAAGTAAATAAATTTGTTTTATTTATTAATTCTTCTATTTCCATTCAAAATGGTATCTCTTTGGAATATTCCCTCAATTTGAAATCTCCGTCCTAAAAGGACTTGTCCTCCAACATGGCAGTTAAAGCTCTTACATGTCCTTTTTCTTGAGCCAAGTGGCATTAACTCATCTTTCAACTCTTCCTCCACAAGCCATCTTTTGAATTTTAAATTCTACCTAATTGTATTTATCATGCACATTGATCAAAATGTGCTTCACCTCTCTTCAATAGCATTTGGACAAGTGGCACAATGCCATTGGTTCATCTTTAATCCCACATTCTTCCTATTTCTCTTTTCTCCATCCTTTTTTCCTATAAATAGAGATCTTCTCTATTGATTTGGGATCAACAACTTCATGCCAAGTTACTATCTATAGATTTGAAACAAAGTTCATCCATTTTCATCTCATTTCTCATAGCTTTTATCAATCTTAGCTAGGTTATTGACAAATTTTCATCAAGGATCACATTGTTCATCATCAAGCTTGCAAGGAATTGGGAAAGGGCTACTTTCCACATCAAAGTAGCACTAATTCCCCCATGGGATGCTGGTCTAGACCAACCATTCACAATTTTAATGTATTTTATTTTCACAATCTCCTATCAAAAATTTATACAATACTTTTCATTTAGAATTGGACGTTATAGTCATGACAAATAAATATTTAATTCAGCATAATATGGGTATGAATTTTTTATTAAAATAGGTACTTAGGGTTGAGTGCAACAGTTAGATAAGGGTGAAAAATGTGGCCAAAAGAGAGATTTTAAACAAAAACATGTATAGTTTCTCTAAATCACATATGAGCCATAACATGCTTATAGCATTATAATGTGAACACATTTTTAATGTTAAAATTAAAAATCTCGAAAATCCTATCCTTTAGATGAGAACTTCATTTTAGACAACAAATATATGTTTTTAACATAAAATGACATAATTGAACTTCATCTTCACCTTAGGTGTTTTATGATGAGATTCACAAAATTGAAACACACAAATGTCAAGCTATTTCTTATCTTTCTATTCATATATATATTTATTTTAAATAAATTAATGTATTTATTTTTATTTTTATTTTAAAAATGTCTTTATATTTCTCAAATACAAAATTATATTTTCAATTATTTTTGTGAAAGTTATGTGATGCACACACCTAATGATAGTTTTTGGAGAATGTATCCACTTTGAAAAATTACAAAAAAATACATAAAAATTACATGCATTTTGTAGTACTCATTCTTAACCATATTTCCATCAATCAATTTAAAAAAATACTTGACATAGGAAAAAAGGGGTGCTTTTCTTCTAGACTTAGCAGTTCCTTTTGTAATTGTTTACTATAGTGTGGACACTTGAAGAGGAAATTAACTATGGGTGAAGATAGTGAGAGGACGGAGCTGGGGTCATGTGAAAAATTTAAAAATGGCCCTCTACTATGGCACATTTGCATGGAAGGGGGCATAATTCTATTTCTTGAGTGTCTAAACAAACATGAAGAGGGTTTATCCATACAATTTGTGAGCACCTAGAACAAATGTCAGGTTAGAATGGGGGGCATTTCAAGTAAGGAAATCATAGCCCAAGTGATTGGATTGTCTTGCAACGACTAGAAACTCAAAATGAATGGTAAGGTGTCAAACATGGAAAGCATGAATCTATTCTTTAAAAAGGGAAGTTGCATGTGGGATACAAAAGAGCTATGATCCCACTGTCATGGGACAATGTATGTTTCCTTTTAATGAAATATATAATTTCCAAAGGTAATATAAATCTTATTATTTTTATTACCATTTTAGATAATGTTGTTACTAGGTTCCCTTTCACTTGTTATCCTCAATTAAAGCTTTAGTGAAGGAAGCTCTAGATATGGTGGCTAAAAACCTTGAAAATCCTCCCATCTCATTCCACCAAGGGCTTATCTTTAGAATCTACCACTTTCATTTGGCCCCATGTTCTCCTAATCTTGTTATGGATTTTCTAATTGATGAACCCCCACTAGATAGCTTGCTTGTTGAAAACCTTAATAACTCTCCTATCGAGAAGTCTGAGATGTCACCTTCTAAAGGGAAGAAGAATAATGCTACTTATCAAAATACCACCCCCATGCATGATTCTAAATCCCCTATTCCTCAACCCAATTCCTCTAAAACTCTCCACACGTCCACTCATGTTGTTGTGAGTTTATATGACCTTAAGAAAATCCCCATCAAAATTTTGGGTAAAAGAGGCAACTATGAAACTAAAAGCTCCATTGCAAAGAAGAAAAAGAAAACATCAGTTAATTTTTATGTTGAGGAATCCAATTTTGATGAGGAGGAGGAGGATGACATAATTATGTTGTTGAAAAGGAAGAGGTCAAATGTGGGCTTGAATTTGTTAAGGAGACTAATTGGCCTAATTTGAGTGTTAGGCAGTCTCACAGGTTGGTAGGTTTGATCCCTAACCTTAGTGTGGATGAATTCTCAAGTGACTCGATTGGGGAAAACTTAAATGATAATGATAATAGCAACATGGATGAGAAGGAGGATGTGGATGTAGATATGAGCTCTTAAACCTGTTCCTAGAGCTAAATTCATTGTTTTCAAACTTTGAAGACCTAGACACCACCCTTATTGAGCAACCTAACTAGGACACATGTACAAAATGCATGGAAAATATGGAGGATGTTGTTTTAAAGACTCAAGTTGATGGTCTAGAGGAGAAGCTGAGAGCTCTTTGGGTTGTGTTAAAAGATGTATTTAATGATTATGATGGTAGCAAGAGAGCAAGCACTATTTTTGGTAATTGGGATCTATTCAAATTCCTCAAGGAGGATTGGGAGAAAATGTCTAAATAGTCTAGTACTCTATCTATTTATATTTTTATATTTTAAAAACTTTAATTCTAATGTTAATTTGATGCTTTGGTGTTGTCTCTAGCTTATGGCCTTTGAAATATTTTTTTCTTTGTTGAGTGGAATTTTCTACCTTGTGGGCCTTTTGTGTAAAGGGTTCAACACCCTATAACATTGCTAATATTATATAAAAAAAATTAACCCTCTTGATCTTAGTCATTTTTAAACAATCTTAATAGTTTAGAAACATGATTGAGAGAACTACAATTCTTATTTTTATGACATCTTTAAATTTTGAGTTGAAGCATACCAAATTACTCATCATAATTTGAGTTTAGTTGTTTTCAAGAAAAATGACCATCTTAAACCCTTTTTGACTCTCATTTCTATGCATTTATCTTAGGACATATTATAAAAAGAGTGGATATTTTAATATGAATTGTTTACTAGGAGAGAGTAAAAATAGTCAAGATATAGAGATAGAATGAAAATTAGGGACATTGTTTAAGATTTTATGATTAAATATGATATAAGATAGGTTTACTAAGTGAATCCTATGAGAATTAATCAAAGTTTGGATTGATAATTGCATTGAAATAAATGAAAAAATTAAGAGTATAGAACCCAACTTAGCTCCAAAGTTAATGAATCTAAAGGTGATGTTCTAAATTTTATTTTGCACTATCACAAATTTATTTTCCTTTGTGTGATGATTGTATTTGAATATGAACTAGATAAAAAAACCCTATATATTAATCCCAAACCCTACAATTTTGATACTAACTACCATGGACCTGATTTCTATTCATAATTGACCTATATTGTATGAGATTGAATTGATATAATGTGTAACTAAAATGTTGATCACCTTCAACTTCCTAGTAACTATATTTGTGAAGGTTGTGTCTAAAGACACCATTTAGGAGTTTTTCAACTCAATAGTTGAATAAGTTCTCTTGGTTAAATACCTCAATGGATCAAATTAATGATGATAAATTATATCGATGATAACATTCACCAAGATATATATGGCTTATATGTGAATGCAATTCTTTTATCCTTTGGAAATTAAAGTGTACTCCAATAATTTTTTCTTGATCATTTATTTTCTATTTGGTGAATTAATTACAAATTGAATATATTTAAGTACTACATGTGATGTAAGAACATGCCACAAAAACATGTGCAAGTTAGCTCCTAACAACTAGTAGAAGGGGGCACAAAAATTTGAATTTGAATGTTTAAATTGAAGGCTTATTCTTACACATCTTGAGATTAAAAGAATTGACAGTGCATTACTTAAAAATAAACTAGAAAGAAAAAATGATAATCTTAAGATAGAGATCAAATATTTTAAATAGTTATAAATAGAAATGTATAAAAACAACAAAACTAACCTAGCTCTCTCTCTCTCTCTCTATATATATATATATATATATTATATTGAATAAAACTAAAACTCACAATAAAAAATACCCACAAAAGACTATATAGATTAGCAAGCCAATATTATAAGAATATACTTATATCAAGAAGTAGAAATGGTAAATTTTTAGTCTAACATCCTGTTACAATTTATTCATTTATGTTATCAGTTGATAGGGATCTCTGATGAAGATGTTTATGTTGAACACCAGTAATACTAAGAGGGGATGAATTAGTATTCATTGAAATTCATTAACTTCATCAACTTTAATCATTCATTCAATACATCACATTAAACTTGTGGTCATGGAAAGGAACATATAAAGTAGGCATCACATCAAAGAAAATAAGAAAACCATATTTACGTGTAAAACCAAAAAAGGGAAGAATCATGGTGAGGATTAGGTCACAATATATTATAACCGGTTACAAGATATTATAGAATGACTCACTGCCAAGTAGACTACCTATCTGAAGGACTCACTATCCAAAGAATAGTAGAAATGACTCACTACTAGGATAGAAAAAAGGGTGGATCATGTTGAAAAAGAAGGTGAAATTGTAGCTTAAAAATTGTAAACCTATGAGACTATAGGTTTAAGTGTGATCCCACAATACTGGTTTACAATTTTTGGCCAAATTGGACATTGAACTAATTTTTTCTAACTAAATATTCACTTTCGGGCACCTATAGTGGCTAAACTATGAGGAATTTGAAAATGATGCAAAATAGTGATTTGTGGCATTTTGTTTGTAGATTCTAAATATATTTTTTTCAAAAAATTTGGAATCAGATTGCACTTCTTTTTCCATCTCCTTCAAAAACTAGCTTTTTTCAATAAACACCATTTTTAAGGAGTGACTCTCACCATATAACATATAACTTTTTTTACATGAAGGATAAAATTCTTATTTTTGCAAATTTAGATTTGTAACTATGATATCTAGTGCTTCCAGTTTGTTTCATAGTGTTTTATTGAATATTTTTTCCTTCATCAAGTGTCAAAGTCAAACAAATTACAATTCAGACATAGGCGGACTGCATAACACAACATTTTTTGTATATATCAAAATTCAATTTTTTTTGTTGGATCAAGGACTTCAATATCTGGTACACTCATATTTTTCAAATTTTTTTCGATAATCTTCTATTTTTCCACATGTGCAAAACAAAGAGGTTGATTTTTGGTGGAAAACCTACATTCACAAGAAATAAAAATAAATTTAATAATTAAATTAAATTTATTTAAAATTATACTTTTTGGGAAGCTATAATAAGAACTACATACTTAAAAAATATATATATTAAATGAATTCATTTGACCCCCCAAAAGGTAAATCAAAAGTAGTTTTTTATCAGTATTTTAATAGGTGTAAAGGAGACTGTTATAGGTATGGTTTAAAACTAGCAGGGTTCTATCCAAGGGGGTTTGATCTAAGGTAGTTGTTACTCATTTTTGTTTCTTGTCAAACTGAGTGAGCTAAAAGGTGTCTACAAACTGAAAATGAAGTGCATTTCATATCAATCTTCCCTATATTGCATTCATATGTATAAATATAATAATAAAAAAGACTACAATTTTCAGTATTAGATTATTACATTTATACAAGTGCATACAATATTGAAAAGATCTATAAAAATATTGTTGAAAGTTATCTTTATTGATTCAAGAGTACAAATTTATCTCACACAAGTCATGAGATTTAGCTTGTTCAATGGAAATAAAGTACAATTTATACATTGATAGATTAAAGGAATGAAAATGCATATATAGGGGAAGAGGCCAGTCATTCCCGGATGATTAGTTAGAGTTTGTGGTCCTGCTTGGTCTTCTCCCTCAAGTTGCTTTGTATCCTCCGTAGATCCCTTGTTCCATGCCCTGCACTTGAAAATAATTTGCAATGAGGTTAGAGCAGAGCTCTAAGAAATAATGGTCTCTAGCACTACATATACATCCACCCACCAGTGTATAAATTGTCCTTCACATGCATTAAACAAACAATAAGTTGTCTATGTCCAAAGAAAAGAAAAATAGGATCATCAAGCCTTTTGAGCATATGCACATTTTTCCTAATTGTTTACTTCATGTGCAGTTATAGGGTAATCATTTTATTACTCTACTCATCCTAATTCAGCATGGGTAAAATGAGGCTCCTACTAGAGTTGAGCCCAACATGCTTGAGAAAATAAGATATGCAAATGGGTAGTTTTGTTTCATGTCACAGTTGTGTTCTGTTGCCTCTTCATACAATTTTATTCTAATATTTGTTGCATCTTCTTTAGAGATTCCCAATCCAGCATGTTGATGCTCATAAGAATGTGGTAACTCTATAGAAAAAGAAAGCAAATGCCAAAAGAAATTGTGTTGCCTTTATGCTAGCATAATTCCCAAATCGGGGGATGCACCTGTAGGTCAAGTTTTCTATGATTAGAGGTGCACAATGAACAAAATAATGGTAGGATGTGGAAAGTATAGTGGCAGTAGTGTATGCAATGGTAACTGCAAGTGTAAAAGGCATTTTAATTCAAGGGAAGATTTGTTTGGTAAAGACTATTAATTCTTGGAGTAACAGTGGATAGTGGATACAAAATGATTTCTTTCAATCAACTCTTGAAAGACTACTATATAGCATGGTAGCTGACAAATATGAATGCATGGAAATTACTTTTGAATATGAACATAATAGGGGTACATAAGCTATATGAGGTACAATGCAAATGCAAGCAAGTGTACATGTAATCACAATAAAATATGTACGGTGATTCAATATGCAAGGTTAGAAGAATAGACTTATGGAAAAGAGGGAAGTTATAATACTTAGTATTCATATCAACAATCATCCCCAAAGGAAAGGAGGACTATTGTACAATGCAATGAAATGATGGAGAAGGGAAAAAATAGATCATACATGATAATTTTGTTGTTAAAGCTCCAAAGAAGATCCTTTAGTAACATACTCTTTCAATTCCCGAGGTACTTGCTCATTGAAACAATGAAGAGAGCTCAATTATTGGAAATGCTTCCATTTTATAGTTGTTTCATAAGGGTAAAGATGATTAAGAAATGCAAGTTGTTTATAGTCATCTTACCCATAGAGCTTTAAATGAAGCATAGTTATTCAACCACAACAATAGTTATGATTATGTCATCAGTACTGAAGTTCTTTGAAACACAGAGTAGTAGAATTTGGTCCTTAAGCTTGTCACATAAGAAATCTACAAAGATAGCATGGAAGACAAACATATAGCAAGAATAATAATTGCAACTAATGTGACCCCAAGGGCCCATATGGAATTTTTATGCCTTATAATTTTTCTAAAATGTTTTTAATGTAATTCCACCTCATGATCTCAATGGAGTCATTAATATGTGAGTGTTTTTCTAGCCTTGTCGAGCTTTTGGAGATCTCCTTAAATTTTTGACATATTTATTATATGTAAAAATAATGACTTAAGGGTGTATTTATAAACCTTAAGTCATTTGGTTATTCTTTAATGCAAAAATAGGAGATGGAGGTTGTGTTTTGAAAGCAAGTGGAGGGAATACAGGGGATTTTTTTCAGTTTGGAGACATGAACCCATAATTCTAGGGTCATTAATGTATTTTTTTGGTTGTTTTGCTTACCTTGGGTTTTGGTTTGACCAAAACTTTCCTCCCCACATGTTGGAGTTGGTTTTTTGAGGAATCCAATACCTCTTTTTTAGGTTTTTTTAGCACATCCGACCCAAAGTGGTTGGTTGCTCCTATTTTGGTGCAACCACCTGGGTTGTGTTTATATTGACTCATGTAACTCATTTTGAGTTTAGTTCTCAATTTGCAAATTTCTGGAGATAGTTTTTTTCATCAAGCTTCAGCATTGTTTTGTAACTCATTCAGTCATGCAAACTATGAGTACCTTGGATGATTAATAGTATTGATACATTTTTACCTTCTCATTACTTGTTTTCTTGTGTACATGTAATGGTGATTGATCGATATACTTGTGAAAACTTATACTTTTTCCTTGTATTTTTTTCTCATTAAAGGTACCTACTTGTGAGGAAATATCTGTTTATAGGTTATGAGTTGTGTGAACAACACAAGATTTCAAGTTATGAAATATGTCTTTTAGTTCTAGAGTCTTGTGTAAGCACCCTCTTATGAAGTACTTATGTAAAAAATATGTAGAGATGAGTTGTGTAAGCCTTCTATCAATTTGTTAATTTAAAAGTGTAAGAAAAATGAATTTGCATGCTTTTAGTTAGTTTGGGTGTTTCACCATAGGATAAGAATTTTAGTTTCATTTGAGTATTGCAACTTTCTTACCTTTTCCTCAGAAAGACAAGTAGTAGTAGGTGAAACTAATAAAGAACCAACTTTCTTTGGAGGTCCTTGTCTATCATAAGGTTACCCACAGCCTTAGAAAAGTTCCCATGTTACTCATGATTAGTTGTGTCAAATTTCAACTAGGGTACAAATCATAAGAGTTAACAATTTTGGTACGCCCGATGGGACTGTTGAATTAGATAGTTTAGAAAAAAATATAGATTATTGCTGGTTCTAATATGCTGCTAGCATTTTCAAGCCTTTAAGAGGTAGATTTTTGCATATTTGGTGACTTCCACTGTGGGTAAAGTTTTAAAACTAGTGTTGTGAAGCTTTACATGAAAAGGATTTAGACAAGAAGTTCAGAATCTTTTGAATATTTGTAGTTATCTCCACCTAGAAGGAATAGTAGGTTTGTTAAAAGAGTTCCATTTCAAAGAGGGTTCAATCAACCCCACCAAGTTTCAAACCAGCTTTTAAAGCTAGTTCAACTGTAGTTTCAGCCTCTATTCATGTTGTTTCAGTTCAGGTCAATCAACCTCTAGTTATGCAAATGGCTAGAAATTAGCCTTTTGTGCCATTCAATGGAGGTAGTCCATTGAACTTGGCCCAACATGATGATATCCCTATAGCATCCTTAAAGATATTACCTTTTTTCATAGGAGAAGATCAAACAACTCCTATTGAACACATCAAAGATGTAGCATCTCTCTGTGGGGTTCACCATATAACTCAAGAAAACGTAGTTTCCAGATTGCTTGCAACATCATTTAAAGGGAAGGCATCACAATAGTTTAGAGGTTTGCAAGTTGGGTCAATTGCAACTTGGGATGAGTTAGGAGACAATCTGCATAAGCAATTTCAGGACAAGTCTGATCACATGTCACTGGTTGAGCAATTAACAACTATAAAGAGAGCTCCTCAAGAGAAAATGTCAGATTTTAATTTCATATTTTAAAAAATGTGGGACAAAATCCCAACTACTATGAGACCTTCTCCTGAGCATGCCTTCTTGTATTATTTGAAAGCCATAAATTCAGAAATGGTAGTTATGACACAATCAATGGGAGGGGTGTCTCTACCAGATGCTTATGAGGTGGAAATAATGGTAGAAAGCTATTTAATTCAAGTAGGTAAGATTTCCCTTAGGCCACCAATGCCAATATTTCCTGAAATACAACCTAGTATGCCACTTCAAATACCACCTTTTACACCTTTTCCAATTATTCCAACATCATCAACTATTGCTCCAGCTGTTGTTATAGCCATTGCAAGTCAAGAAGATTCCACCAAAAGCTCATCTCAAGAGCATCAAGAGATCAAGAGTTTTCTTCAAACTTTTGGTAACAAATTGGTAAGCTTAGAAAAGAAGCAGTCGTACAATAGACCTTACCAACAACAAAACCAAGCTACAAATTAGCCTTATCAGGGTCAACAACAACAATATTAGGGTAGTAGATATCCTTATCAAGGAAATTATTAGGGTCCAAGACAATATTAATCCAAGACCTTTTCAAGTATATAATCTTGCTCCTATTAGTGCAGCCAAGGACATTATCCCTATTTAGAATAACTTGGTTGTAGATTATGGATGGTGCTATCCTTGCAACCAGCCTCATAATTAGGCCATGTGTTCAAATGGTATCATTAAGCAAGATTTAATGGTGCAAAGTGTTTCAAATTCACAATAGAATGCACCTAATGATGGAGGCTTGTAGTAGCAAGACCAGTCTTCAAGTGAAGCTACCCTTTTAAGCTAGAAAGGAGAAGAGTTTTGTGGAATAAATGCAAATGATTCTCCAATTGCTGCAAACACAAGAGCAAAGAAAAGAGCCTTTGAACTTGAGCAGGAAGCTAATAAAGGAAAAGCAGTAGCTACATAACCATCTACATCACAAGTTTCTCACATTTTGTAGAGGAATCCACAAGTAGTTGTCAAAGAGAAATCCCACTTGCAAACTGAGCCTATTGTTACAAGAGTACAACATAAGATAAGTCATGTAGTGCCTTTTAATATTGTTGAGAATATGAAAAAGATGAATATCAAAATCTCCATGTGGGATTCTTTGCCAATCCCAGGTCAAAAGGAGTTGTTGCAGTCCACCTTAACAAAAAAAGTAGTGACTAATGAACCTTTAGTTGATACTGTTAAGTCTATTTTCACAAATGTACAGAAGGATAATGATATGCAACAAAATAAACAGTCAGGTAAAGAGTCTAAAAAGGGTGTTAAACCTCCACCTTTCTATGTGACATTAATTGTATGAGACAAACTAGTTCATAATTGCATGGTTGACAGTAGAGCTGGTAGTTTAGTCATTCCAAAGAAGATTGCAAACCAGTTAGGATTGAAATACCAACCCCCGAGAAAGGAGTGCTTCAGCTAGATGGTACAACAGTCAACACTATTGGTGTTATCAAATATTTGGGACTCACATTACATGCCTGTCCAAATTTTTCAATTCTTCAGGATGTATTCATCATTGATTCACCTCCTTTCTTTTCCCTGTGTTTATCAAGGGACTTCACTACAAATATTGGAGGCTATCTATCATCTAACTCATCCCATATGATTTTTAGGACCAGATATGGGACAAAAGTAACAATTAAATAAGAATCATTGGCAAAGGATCACATTGAGCCTTATATTCCAAGTGCAATTAATGTTAATTGTGTTGTTTTTGAAGATGGTGAGCTTGTTGCAACTCAAGAACTGTAATCTAAAAGTATACCAGAGGTGTTGCTAAATGAGTGGATAGTAGAAAACATAGTAGACAATCCAAATGAACTTATTTAGGAAGTCAGATTGGGAATTTATGTGCTTCATGAACTAGAAACAAAGATGCCAAACCTTGAAAAGAAGGTAGAACTACAATTACCACAACAAAACGAGTTATGGAAGAAGTACTTTGATGGCTCTAGGAGTAGAAATGGAGCTGGTGGAGGTGTAATGTTAATTTCTCCACAAGGTGATAGGTATTATGTTGCCTTTAGATTTTACTTTTCTTGTTCCAACAATGTTGTTGAGTATGAAGGACCAATACAAGGTTTAAAATGGGCAAGGAGAAGAGGAATCGGTTGTTTGCAAGTATTGGGAGACAATGAACTAATTGTTAATCAGGTAAGAGGGTTAAACGTAACAAAAAATGACACCTTGAAATCTTATAAACATAGGGTATGGGATATTATTGAGGAGTTTGATGCCTTTAATTTGATTTCAGTCCCTAGGGGTCAAGATAAGCACACAGATAGATTGGCTACAATTGGTGCTCAATTTGACATACCCAATGAGATTAGGAAAGAGAAGGTACAACCACATGTTAAAATTTTTGTTAGGCCCTCTATCCCAAATAACAATATTAATTGGCAGGTCTTTGAAAGAGTAGATTTTAAATTTCTTGCTTGAGGAAGATCAATTTTTTGTTGCCAATCAGGAGAAGCTAAAACAACAATATGAAGACCAGATTATTTAGCTCAAGACAAACAAATATCCTAGAGGTCTAGTTACATTATAATCCATTTCCAATACTGATGATCAGCTAGAAAAGAATAAAACCAATATATAGGTTAAAGAAGAGCATTATGAAGAGTTGGAAATATTTAAAGGTAAGCTTCTTATGATAGGAAAAGTTTGTTCAACTGAAGATAGGAAGGTTTTCATTACTTTATGCCAAGAATTTTAGGATGTTTTTGCTTGGGATTATTCTGATTTGAAAGGATTTGATCCTAGAATTGCTCAACATACAATATAACTAGAACCTAATCTTAAGCTTGTAAGACAAAAGTAGAGTCCTTTGAACCACAAGCTTGAACCTTTAATGATTAAGGAATTGACTAAGTTGATTGAGGGTGGGATTATATTCCCAATTAAGCACACCTCTTGGGTTTCTAACCTGGTTCCGATTAGAAAGAAAAATGGTGAAATCAGATTATGTGTAGACTTTAGAGATCTTAATAGAGCATCTCTAAAAGATCATTGTCCATTACCTTCCATGGAGGAGATCCTCCAAGTGGTTGTTGGTTTAGAGATATTTTCCTTGCTTGATGGATACTCTGGTTATAACTAGGTATTGGTCAAAGAAGAGGAACAATACAAGACTTTCTTTACAACAAAATGGGGCACTATGGCATACAAGAGAATTCCTTTCGGCTTGTCCAATGCTGGAGACACTTTTCAAAGGGCTATGGACATGGATTTTCAAGGCTTAATCAATAAAATTGTGCTCATATATCTAGATGACATCACCGTATTCTCAAAAAATGTTGATGAACATTTATTACATTTAAAACAGGGGTTCGAAAGATGCAGGGAGTATGGAGTATCTCTTAATACCAAGAAAATTATCTTTTTTGTTCATGAGGGTAAACTGTTAGGACACATAGTGTCAAAACAAGGAATTAAAATTGACCCTAAAAGAATTAAAGGAAATTTAGAGTTTCCATTACCCAATCACAGGAAAGAACTACAAAGTTTCTTAGGTAGAATTAACTTTTTGACAAGGTTTATACCTGATGTTGCAAACCTTTTCCAACCTTTGACTACTATGTTAACAAAAAATGCAATTTTTAGCTCGACTAGAGAAGAAAAACACAATTTGAAGCCATTAAAGAGGTTTTAGCATTAGCTCCCACACTAGTAAATCCACACTTAACTAAACCATATCTCTCCATCAATTCATGCAAACATTATGCATGATTGATCATCCCCACTTAACTGAATGTATCCACCTATTTTCTTTCATGCAACTAAATTCAACTAACATCCAACTCAAACTAACTACATGCAATTGAAGATAATTGAACCATAACTGAACTGAATTGAACTGATCTGAACTAAACTAAACTAAACTAAACACATGTAAATATCAACCCCTAACTTGTAGGATCTTTACATGCATTACTTAAGTGTTATCAATCCTCCAAACAATTAACTTAATAAAGGTGGGTTCCACCTTCCATGTGGGTGCCCCATGTGATCCTATTTTGTAGGAGTTATTCTTGGGCATCCCCACATGTTCCTATCATTTAGGAATAATTACAAATTTCAATTTACATGTTCATTTCATTCAAACTTAATCTCTTTCTAATCTTGGTGTTGGGTAACACTTCCAAGGACTTATGAGATACATAAAATATGTTTAGCATTGCAATTAAATAGCATCCTATTCCCAACAGATCATTTCGAGAGATTGAATTGATTATAATGCATCTACAACATGCTAAAGATAGTTCCAATTAGGCTTAGAAAACTGAGTTAACACACTTCATACTTCACCATAGTTATACTTCACACTAATCTACACCAAATCTTTCACACACACACACTACACTCTCCTTTATCACATTCACACATTGAATCAACCTCATATATATACCATAAAAACCCAAAAAATCAATTGGGTTGGCCTAATTAGATGTATCGTGCACCACAAAATCTGTCAGTTCAAAACATCAATACACACACCTTGAGAAAAAAAAAATTATAACACACTAAAAGAGGTTGGCATGACCTATAATTACTCTCATAAGTCTAATCCATACATGTTTTAATTCTACACAAACCCAAACCCTTTAGGTTAGTACCATAGGTGAAGCAACAATAGAAAGAACCAACCTTTCATTCACAACTCGACACACTGACCACCAAAACACTTGCCAGTTGGAGTATACACACTACTAACATCCACAAACACTTCCTAAAAATAACACAACAAGATATTCATACATGGTAGAATGCAGAGCATTCCAATCATGTACTCTGCCATTGTAACTTTTTCATTACCAAGTTTGATACTCTGTCAACTCTAACTTTAGCTATGGAGGACTTCAAGGCTTGAAACTTTTGATTTACATTCATCCAACATGTACCAACATTACCTTAAAACCACATAAAATGATTCTTCATGGTGGATTAATTTAGAACTCAAAACTAGTTCACTGAAGACTGGAACTGTACACCAAGACTTAAGAAATTATCCAAAATATTTGATCTTCTTCGGACCAACACTTCTATAATTGTTTAGTGCAATTACATCACTAATAACACCATATCCAATAATTCTCATCAATCATTAGCTATACATCAATTTTGACATCAATAAAAATCTTTCAACAATATCCCCCTTTGTCATTGATGCAACACATTCTCAAAAACTCTCAAACTACTACCCATTTAACATCAAGGGCAAAGGGCTCACAATTTTAGACTTCTCAAAATACTTTAACTATTCCCCCCCTTGTAGATATATGTATATACATGATTATAGCTCCCCCTTACTATTTTTACAACTATACTCAACATTTCTCCAAAACTTACATTAAAGTGTCTCTTCCTAACAATGTTATCCATCAAAAATGACCAAAAATGTACTGCAACATTATCCACTACTTCTACATTTGTATAATGAAATAAAAAACTGCATAAAAAATGAAATATACATTTTTAACTAGAAGAAGGAAAAATACTCTTGTAAGAAACCTTCAATTTTGCAAGGTGTTCCTCCCAATCCTTCTTCCCAACTTCCTAATCTTCTTGGTGAAGGAAAGCATGCAACATTGACTCTCAAACTAAGTAAGGATATCTTCTCCTTAATCTTGGGTGTAGGAAACCAGGTTCTTTTATGTCATCTTTTCCACACTTGCTAGTACTTTGATCAATTCTACAAGCCTTGTACTTACCAAATCTCTAAGTTGACAGTATTGCATTATTATCTTTTCTTTTTGTTCTTGCAATAGGAAAAATTATCCATGCCCATTCTCTATTTCTATCCTCGTTCTACCATTTGCATCATTGACTAGATCATAGACACCGAAGACCTAAGTAATATGTGACTCTATTGAGTCCACCTTGTTGGTGTGAAAAAATTCTTGTACCTAGTTAATCATTTATTATGGACTTATGGGAATTATTCACATGTTAAGTTTACTTTAAAGGATATAAGCTTTCTTCTAGAAGTCTTAGTTTGATTATCTAGATTTCACATTATTCTAAGTAGTTATGAGTTAGTTGTCTCATGTGATAGGATTGACACTTTTCATGATCTTGTCTAATCATATCTCTCACCTTGCCTTTAAAAGTAAGGAATCTCATGCATATTTTGCATCTTGATCATATTGTATCATACTATAATTATTGTTTGGTGGAATAACATCTTTCATTGTTGCTTCTCTCTTTTACATGTGGAGGTTATTTGGTTTTGCGGATTCAAGATCTTGGTTTCTCACTTCAACATTCTATCAGAGTTGTGAATCTATCAAGCCCCTTCTATTTATTAGAGAGTTTCTACCATCAATTTTTCATTTTGATTTGAGTTTCTATTTTGATCTTGTAAATTCTTGTATTCTCTTATTTTGTGTTTCAATATGATATTGAAAACAAGAAAGGATTTACAAAGATCTATTATTCCTATAATGCATGTATGATTTTCGGTGAGATCTAATGATTACAAATTTTTTTGCTATAGTGGTAGTATTTTTGGCTATCCCATTGCATCCAGGAGGCTTGAGCAAGTCATATTTGGCTTTTGTTTCACTCAATTTGGTCACATTTGCAGCTTTGGCAAACAAGGGTTTGAAGCTCAAATATGGGAAACAATTTTTTATAAGAGCAATTTTGATTAAAAAAAAACCTTGCCATTGCATCTGTGAGGCTAATTCCATGAATTTTGATATATAATTTTCCTATATTTGGCAAAAAAAAAAATTGGGGAAAAGAATTAGCTAAAGGGTAGTACAACCCCTAGCTATGCAAATTTTGACGTAGCCAGTGCAGACCACTAGCGGTTAGCTAAACTACCTAGTTTTTTTGCCTCAACTATTGATAGGGTTACGTGGGTGACTATAATGCCCTACTAAGGAACTCTAGAGGAAAACACTAACTATGACACAATAATGGAACAATTTTTTTAAAAATGAAATAACAATAGATTGCATGATATAGTATTATAAACCAAGTCCTCGAAGGTTCCCCAACTAAGCTACTTACAACCAATAATCAAGTTAACTAAAACCATTTCATTAAATTATAAAATAATATGAATTATCTAACATGGAAGGTTCATTTAAAGCCATCACATTAAATTTGTCTACATTAATTACTTTCATCACATGCCACATGATAATCAATGTTAACCCAAAACATATCTAACCAACTAACATATGCAAGATGCATCTTTTTACAATTTCCTTTACAAGAAGAGTACATCTATATTTGTTACATCATTACAATATCAACAATGCTTCCCCAAGTATGTGTGGGAAGAATACATCAGATTTCAATAAGAGATACAACAACAATGTCATCCAAAACATATACATAAAAAAGTTGTCTTCACGAATTGCAATAGGAACTGGAGTCCACAAGATCAAGAACAAAACTCCATGAACATGCATCAAGAATACCCAATGGAGGAAAAATAACCAACCTCCTGACCATGTGGAACCCTAAGACCCACCCCCTGTGCTAGGAGATAACACAATTCCCCACATCAACCAAACAATCAAGAAGACAACAAGCTAGCATAAATAAGGGCTATACATGACTCCAACATCACATGCCACACTAACATCACTTCACTTCTAGAGGAACACACACAAAAAAAGGAGATCAACAACTAGGGAATGCTAGACTAGAATAGGGAGGAGTTTCATCACATAGCTTGATATGGGTCATCCATGCAGATCATCCTAGGCCCCAACCACCATCTTGGGTTATCCTGTTGACCTATCCTAATCCCTGGCCCCCACACAAAATCATGTAGAATCAATGTACCTTTCATGAGGACAAGGCACTTGATCTTGCCATTCCAGGCCTTCTCATCTCATTTGAAGCCTAAATGAACACTTGAGCCATGAGTGAGGCATACATTATCTTGATTAATGTGAATTCAACCCATCCACCTAATTCATTATTAATGTTATCAATGGATTGAGAAACCCTCCATGGGTTATCTTGGGCACCACTTTGAGTCCTGGCCCCCATGAAGAGCCACTCCCCCTACTTGCAACTAGTAAACCCCACACATCAAGCAAGGAATTTACCATCTTGCATAACTCATATGAATCCATACACAGTGCAAGGAATTTCCCTTCTTGCACACTTATCATAATCACGAGAGTCCATATACAATGAAAGGCATTGACCATATTGCACACTCATCAAAATCACAATAATCTATGCACAGTGCAAGGCATTGACCATCTTGCACAAAACACAAAACATTTCCAAACCATTTCGAAAGTAAAACCATCATAAGAACAATACAAAATACTTCCTCCCAAGCCTCTGGAAGCCCACTTAACCACTTTGCACAAATGACTCCCACTTTTAACAATAACCAAAATCACCCCAATACCAAAAATCAAACACAATATTCAATACAAATAATCAAACAAACAATAGATCCATGAAAGGAATTATTTTCACATCTCATGATACTCATTAACTTAGCCACTAATTTACTTGATAAACCATTTACCACAATAACAATTGTACTGAATAATTGATTACATGGTATATTTACAATTTAACTTTTCAATAATTATAAAAGAAATTAGCATTCATTAATTAACACAAAGATAATCTAGTTCATTTATTTAAACAAATCTTTTAATTTTCCAAAAAATGCATATTTTAAGCTAGATCCATTGATATATATATACATATACATACATACATATATATATATATATATACATATATATACATATACATATATATATATATATGTATATATATGTATATGTATATATGTATACATATGTATATATACATATGTATACATAGTTACATATACATATATATACATATATATATATATGTATATGTATATATATGTATATATATATATACATATACACATACATACATATATATATACATGCAGATATATATATATACATACATACATATATATGTGTGTATGTGCGTATTAAACCAGAATGCAATTTACTATTCAATGCACCAAATTATGATATGACAATATATACTTACATATATATATAGATATATATACATATACATATACATATATTTATATACACACACACACACATATATATATATGTCTATATATATATATATCTATATATATATGTCTATATATATATATATAATTATAAAATCAAATGTCAAACTCAATAAACATTCACTGAAATAACACAAAATACATGCCATTGAAATCCATTCAAATGAAATCAAATAATTCCATATTGAATACCATTCCTAAGATAGAAAACAGTGAATATAATCGGAGTACATATATATATCACCAAACATGCATTATATCTATTGATATAAACTCAAAGCATCCAGTATAAAACATCAAATATCAGCAAATTGTATATCATTCAAATGAAAAACAATAAAAGCCTAGAGTATAGGATATGTTTGTCACAAACAAACATATAATACCTTAAAAACAAAACCATCAATATAACAAACACAGAGTAGTGCATTTATAAAGCATTGCATTTATTTAGGTTTGCACAATATATAAGCACTATGAATGTTTAAAAGATAGCACCTTGAAAAAGTGCTACTTAAATCTAAATATTGGCTCAAAATATATGATGTTGCAATAAGTGTTTAAACCAAAGTAATTTTTGTGCAAGGATAAAGTATGTAGCACATAAAGTGCTAAGAGTAAGAATAAGTCTTTAGCCTATGTACATAGCACTACCATTGATGCAAGGGTGTTAAAAGGATACTAGCCGAGCAATACCAAGTATCACAACATAAAATATGACATGGCTAAATACAGTATGCAAAGCAACAACCTTTACAAACTTAATAAGCCAACTTTTAGATAGTCATCACAGGCTTCAATAAAGCAAAAGTCAATTTCTTTCTAAACTGCAATTATAGAGAGGAAAAGGCAATGTGATAGTTATAACCAAATAAAATGTATATTAAATAAAATTTCAAGAATTAGCATATCCATCGATTTAGCATACATTAAATGTATGAAGGAATTCACACTTTTTAGTATCAAGTATATAAAAAGAAAAAAAAGAAATCGCCTTAGGGATAAACGATATCTGGTGCACTCAAACAAGTAAAGAAGAGGTTGAGAAACTTGTAGAAATACCAATGGTAGAGGTAAATCGATTCATAACATGCAAAGCAATGGGATGCATATAGGAGAAAAATATCTAAGGGAAAATGATATAAAAAATAGAGGATTACACCAAAATGAAGAATAGAATATTTTATCAAATATTGTAGTTTCATTGCCCTATTTGAAATAGAATCGGATTGAGAAAGCATCGAGAGAGAAATAAAATAAACAGAATATCCAAAAGAAATGGGGTTTCATGGCTGCATAAAAATATGGAATATGCATAAAAAGATTTATAGAAATGGGCTTTGGAAATCTTCAGAGAAGGCATTTAATAATTGTTTCAATTCAAAAAGAAATAAACAAAGAAATATTTTGTCTCCAAACAACATAATCATTCAAACAGTTTTTTTCAAAAACGGAGGTAAAATTTAGAAAGACAATAATTCCAACCTGGATCTAATCACTTGGTTGGGCTAGAGATTTGGTGTCGAGCTCAAAATTTATAGCTTGCAAATCCAATCTTTTCAACCCCCAAATTAGTCTTTCCAAAATCCCAATTCAAAATCCATCATATTCAAAATTTGTAGACAAATTACTCTTTCAACAAAAATAGGGTGAAAAACCTCCTAGAAGAACAATATATATAGAATGAGTAGGCTGTTCATTTTCTAGGAAAACCCACCAATTTTCACAATTAATAATTAACTTTAAATTTATTAAATTAGCCTTTTTCCTTCTCACAATAAATAAAATTTTAATTAATTAATTCCTTTTTCTTTATCATATTATTATTTGTATCTATTTATCAAGACATATTCCCATTTTATTTACATTTAATAATCAACTTTATAATTCCGCTTTATAATATTTTATTTATTAACTTAGCATTACATTATAATTTATCTTACCATGAACTATGATTATATATTTATACATTATATTTACTTATTGAAAGTACCATTTTAACTTAACAATTTTATTTTAATGCAACAATTAATCAAAAGTAATTATCAAACAATTATAGGATTCTGGGGAGCTACGAGTGGGACGAACATTGCAGAAGGCAGTGGGGCTATAATAGATCCTTCTAATGGAGGCCTTCAAAGCTGTAGGACGGTGAGTAGAACAGATGGGTAGTCAAATGGAAAGGCTATGATAGCTGTACACAATGACAGGAAGAGCTCCAGGGAAAATCCAAAATGCTCGGGCAATGATGCCTTGTTGAGGCCCCTTCTATAGGCGTCAGGAAAGACAACCATCAAGGCATCGGTCCTATTGTAGGAGGATCATGTATAAGAGGTTGCTAGCACGGCTAGGGTTTTGATTGATTTAATCCCTTTGGGAAAGACTTGATGGGGGAAAAGTGGAGGACCACGGCTTGATGGAGATTGTAATGTGGGATGGGGCAGTTTAAATGTTCAAGTTAGGAAGCCCTCAAACATACACAATGTTGAACCTGTTACAAATGAAGGCAGCTAGGATAATCAGAGAAATCAAAAGGAAGTTCATCTAGGTGTAATAGGCTTTGAGGGAGAAGGCGATGGGAAGGGGCTAAAGTCAATTGGGAGTGGGGGATGCAAAGCTGACCATACACAGACAATGAAACATTTTTCCAGAAAGCATAACGGAGAGGGGAGTGGTGATCTGTCTGCTAAAATGATCACAATGGAACTTGATGAAGAGCTAGAACAAGAAGTGGCTTTTAATGAAGAAGTATTCTCTAGTTTGGGCATGATTGGTAGATTCAGGGGTTTTTGGCCAAGCCTAACAGAACTTCACCAATGGATTTTTGTGTACTAGAAGCCTATCCTAGAAGGGTATGTGCAAATTTATCCAATGGAAAAAGGTTTCTTTATTGTTGTTTTTGAAAAAAATAGGATATAAATAAGATCTTATGTGATTATCATTGGGATTGGGATGACAAACATACCTTGATGTTAAAGCCATGGCATCCATCCTTTAACTCAGCCATTGAAGTGTTTGAGAGGGCTCCTATCTGGGTAAGGCTTCCTAAACTCCCTCTCTAGTTTTGGTTTGAGTCCTACCTAGAGGCTGTAGGGAACTCTTTAGGAATATTTTTAATGGTGGATGAGGATTCTTCAAATCTTCTACATTCAACTTATGCCCAAATTCTGGTAGAAATGGAAGTATCCAAGGTGCCTCTAGAGGTGATTCAGATTAAAACTTCGAAGGGTTGTTGGCTGCAGCCTCTGGATTATGAAGGGGTACCTTTCAGATGCATAATTTTTTACCAAACTGGGCATGTGACTACAAAGTGTGTTAAACAAACAAAAAAAAAAAAATTCTCCATGGTGGAAAGATGTGACTCCCCAACACTACACAATGGAGAAACAAGTACTTTCTCAGTTGAAAAACAATGAAGAGGAGGGACGAGTACCTGAGATTATGTCTAAAGAAGGGAAGTTGTTGGTGAATCGGGTTGGAAGGGAGGACCAAAAAAAAACTAATGTTGAATCAACCTAGGAAGGGGGTCAGACTAAGAATAGTGACATTGTTATTTTAAATTGAAATAAAAGGAAGTTAAACCTCAAGAACGGGGCTGCAACTCTTGAGTGTAGGGAGAAAAAAGGGGTGATAAGGCCTCAAGAGAGAGATTTTGGGAGTTGAAAAGATGAAGGGAAAGGTTAGCAAGTGAGTAGCAAGGGGAAGGGTGAATGGAAATTCTCTTGTGACTCCACTCTGGAGTGGAAAAAGGGGGTTGCAAGTGTGGAGGATGGTTGGAAAATAGTTCAGAGGAAGAAATCAAAGAAGGAAAAAAAGAAGAATTTGCAATGGTCCTCTGATCGCAGACTAAAGGAAGAACAAAAAAGTCCCCAAACATTTGACTTGTTAATACGTCTTAAGGGTTTTTGGGTGTAAGTCTATTTGTTAAATATAGGGATTGTTGGTTGTAAGCCTTTTGGAAATTTTAGTAATTCTCTTGTGTATTTTCTACATCTTAAATTGTTGGTTAGTCTTGGGGTGTTAAGTAGGAATTACTAGTGTTTAGGTGGATTTTCATGGAAATTTTCCAAGAATAGCAATGCATTCTTTTTCTATTTTATTAGTAAAATCTATCCTATTATCGACCAAAATCTTTTTTTAGCAAACTATTCTAAATCAAATGAACTAAATTCCAATCATTACCTGACCACAAAGCAAGGTCAAAAAGAAAAACCACAAACAACACTGAATGACCACACTAACAGGGTAACATACTAGATACTCATCTTCTTTGAGAATGATGGATAGGGTATGGGACCAAATGCTATCTTTGAACAACTGTTCCATTGGGTTTAAGGAATGCTCAGACCTACCAATTCAAGTGGAGTTGATGCCTAGTACCTATAACTTGTAGCATACAAAACATCTTTGCACATATATATACTCATCACATACCTAGTGAAAGGAAATGAAAACATTGTAGGCTTCTCACAAGTGAGAAATATGGCATCCTTCCCTTCACACCTAAATAACATTTAAAAACATCATATAATATATCAAATAGCACCTCGCACAACATCAATAGTCATAAACCATTCCAAAATAAGATAAAATTTTCTATTTCTAGTATATTCATAAACATTCCATAATCATCATCCAAATAATCAAAGACTAATCAACATCTAACATCACTATCTCATTAGTCATTAGAATATCAATAAGCATTTATCAATATTATGAGCATATCTATACACACACGTGACAAGTCCTAATATAAAATGTCACACATAGTCATGACAATAATCTAAACATATCATTGCTAAAAAAATTTAACCACAAGAAAACAATACTTGAGACATAAAAGAAAACCAAAATATTTTGACATAGGCATCATAGAAGGGTGAATCATGGAGGGGCACTACATCCTCCCCCCCTAAGATTTGACTTACTCATGGAAGTCGCAGAGTTAAGATAAAAATATGCATACATTAGTCCTAAAATTTATTTAAATAATACCACGTTTACCTTTCCTTTAATGCAAATACCAGCAACATAGCTAACTTACCTTGATTAGAGTTCATCAACATATAAAAATGTCCTAACCTAATCATTTTCTTCCTTTCCCTAATTCCTAAAGTGAGATAATATTAGTAAATATTTCCTTTACATCATGTAGTCTCACAATGAATGCATTCCAAAAATGATATAATA
Source organism: Sequoia sempervirens (assembly GCA_007258455.2). NCBI lineage: Eukaryota > Viridiplantae > Streptophyta > Pinopsida > Cupressales > Cupressaceae > Sequoia > Sequoia sempervirens. The sequence continues at coordinate 68,150 of VDFB02056870.1, forward strand.
AGATATATCACTTTTCACTAATTACCTTAAACATACCAATTCACTCAAAAACCTACCAAAAGCTACCACTCCAACAAACATCCATGCAGGGTGAAAATTTCATTCAACATTCTCATTATAGAGTGGGAATACATAAAAACACAAAACATAATAACTTAATCTAAACAACATTTACTCAAAGACTCCTCTACATTACTAATGGCCAAAGCATACATTTATGAGGTTTGAACAAGATCTCCAATCCTAATTACAATTTAAGATATCCTACAACATCCAAAACCATCATTCATTATGAAAAAAAGATGCATGGGGTATGAAACATATCAACATTCTTACAAAACACACTAAACTTAAAGCGTAGTAAAGTCTCAACCAGGAAGAAAGGAAAAGAATATCAATGCATGTATATAACTTATAACACACACTATATTTAAGTCAAATCCACACTAGCATTCATATTAATTATCTCTACAAAACTTACATGATCATTTGTCAAAAGAATCTATAGTTCATTATGATCTAACTATCACCTATTATGAGAACTTCTTTCTCCCAAACACACTTTTCTCTAGCATCCCATATGATCAAAAGATTACAAATGCATCTCATCATGAAAGCACATTTCATTTGTTCATATCTACATTATATCATCTAGTTACCCAACATGACCGGCTCCAATCTCTTTGGTATTCTGTAACGCCCGCCGTGCAAACCCCAGAGAACTCAAAAAAAAGCAAATAAATATTTTTTTGTTTAAAACAATTGAATTAAACTTACAATACATTAATCATAATCACATAACATATTACATCACATTAACTCACTTAGTTCTCTGGGGCACGCGAGGTTACATTGCAACCACAAAACGGAGATAAAAGATAATGATAAACCATATAACCATTTACAATATAATAACCATGAATAAATGCGCTTCCATAAACCAAGAGCAATTATATTAAGATACCACATAATACAATCATATGAGTCTCATCAAATAATTACATTGAATCCTAACTATTACATCATTGATATAATGTTACATTACAATCTTTTGATACAATAATTACAATGAATTTCCCAAACAAGTGGGATGATACAATTTACAATGCATGCTGAATAACAAGGTGAACACTGGTATAACTCCAACTGCGGAAAGGTTGCGAACAAGGATGCTGATGGGGAACCCAACGGGTGCGGAGCACGTTCCACCCAACCATGTGAATTAAAGATAACTCACCCCCCGTGCTCAGAGGTGACAATGAAGTTAACTCGACCATGATTTTCAACTGACTCCATGACAACAAGGTATAACATAAATACAAGCATCGAGAATACAGTTAAATCAAGCAATGACAAAAATGAGTCACCAAAGTATACTCATAATCACTAGCACAAGAATCTGAATCAACAATGAGAGTACAAAGCTAAGGAAATTGATACAACATCCAAGTCCAAACTACATATCCAGAGGCAAAAGCAACAAGGCAAATAGGAAGTCTAGTGGAGAGTGTCATCGCACAGCTCTCATGGGATCTCCTGGCTCTTCCTCCAACTTGAGGCGTGGGCACCCATCTATGGATCTCCTGGCTCTTCCTCCTACTTGAGGCGCCGGCACCATAGGGTAGCTCATGCGGAGCCAATAACCTCTCATGAGGACGAGATTATGACTTTGCTGACCACGACCTTCTCAATCTATCATTAGTCTATGATAGCCCTAATGCATAGATGAGGAATCCAATTTATTTTATCTTGAGTGGTTTACTACCCATCCCCCTAATTCTATTTGTAAGTTATCACTTGTTTAACTACTCTTCGTGGGTTCTCCTGTGCACTTCCTCTTAACCGAGGCACCGGCCCCCACGAAGAGCCACTCTCCCTAAGACTCTTAACAGAAAATTGAAACAAGACAAGGGTTGAACCTCAACAAATAAGCATGATACCCAAACCAGAACAAGCGAGGCATTAACCCTCTAGCAACAACTCAAAACCAAAAAAGTCTCAATAACCGTTCAACCCTTCTAACATGAACCATAAGTTTTCAACTCCAAAATAGAAAGTTCAAGATGAGAGTAATAATAAAAAATAAACAAGCCTCTGGACAAAGTTTTAAATCAACAATTGGTTCCCACATCGACATTAAGGCCAACACAGTAACAGAATGAAACTACGCACAATTTGATGAACTCAAAACACCATATCAACCTACTCAAACAATTAAGAAAAGAAGCAGTATAGTTTTCTCATGATCAAATATTAACTTCATAAAAAGCAAAGATCAGTTATTATATGGAAATAATATATTAAATTTTGTTTATTACAATAAATTTATTAGCATTTTATTTCCAAATGCAATTACGTTTCTATTAAAAGAAATCATCTAATTTTACAACTCTATTCATTACATATGTAAAAATATACCTTATAATTTATCATACATTTTCATATATAAAATTAAACACACACACACACACACACACACACACACACACACACACACATATATATATATATATATATATATATATATATATGTAATATATATATATATATATATGTATATATATATATATATATATATACTGCTATATATATATATATGTATATATATATATATATCTTCTTATATTAATAATATATATGTATATATATATATATATGTATATATATATATATATATATATATATGTATATATATATATATATGTATATATATATATATGTATATATATATATATATGTATATATATATATATGTATATATATATATATATATAAACTTTCATAAATTAAATTTGAACTAAAATAATAGAAGTAAATTAAAATCGGATTATAATTATGATGATTCATTAAATTTAAAACTAAAATAAAATAAAAACAAATAATCAAAAGGGGCTCCCTGTAAATACAGTCCTTACAAGAATTTGCCAATGATCACAAAATTGCATACAGCCAGTCGCACTTAAGGCTGGCTGTCTTGGCTGATCAAAGCTTACGTCTGAGGGGTAGGGGAGGTGAGGGAAGGGGAGGGCAGGAAAGGGGAGGACCCAGTCCGTCCTTCCATCCCTCATGAAATTTTTATATATATATATATATTTTTTAAAATATTTTTAAATATGTATTTTTATAACATACATTTTTATTTCGTACTAAGTATCAAATCCGTCCTTATGGCACGGACGTCGAGTTCGGCTGTAGGATAAAATTAAAAAAAAAATAACAGTTTCCAGAAAAAAAAATTCAACTGGAAATAAACTTTAAACAATTTCATATATATAATCTATATATATATATATATATATATCTAAACAGATTTTAAATAAACTAAATTTCACAGAGAAGGGTAGGATTTTTTTTTCCAGCAAATTAATACAGAGAAATACAAATTCACAGAGAAGAAATAAAATTTCTTCAGGACAATAAAATTTGAAGCAAATAACAGATATTTCCCCATCCCTTCAAGACAGCAAATTTTTCCAGGTTTTTTTGTAAATACCAGATTTTTCCTATATCCATTTGAAACCCCGATTTTTGTTAATAAACCAGATTTTTCCTAAAACAAATTGAAACCCAGATTTTAAAACAGATTTTTCCTAAATCAAATTGAAACCTAGATTTTTTGTAAATAAAACAGATTTTTCCTAAATCAAATTGAAACCCAGATTTTTTTGTAAATAAAACAGATTTTTCCTAAATCAAATTGAAACCCAGATTTTTGTAAATAAACCAGATTTTTCCTAATTCTTTTGATAATCCAGTTTTCTCCCTAATTTATTTGAAAACTAAATTTTCCTGATTTGTTTAAAACTCAGAACAATATGATTTTTAATTGAGATTTTAAACAAGTAAAGAAAGAGGGATTTTGATTGGAACCTAGACCCCTGCTTGCTGATATGTGATGAAGTCCTTGCTCCAACCAGCCCTTCGAACAGCTCTCGCTCCTCTTCTCCAAAATTTTGTTTTCCGCTCCTTCTTCCTCTTCTTCCCTCTTCCTTGTTGACAGATTCTCCACACAAAACCCTTCAACACTCTCCCCCTATTTTCAAAAAATCAAATTCTAAAATACTGCCATAATCTTTTCTAGCAAAAGAATCCCCCTTCTAATTCCTTTTTTTTTTTTGAAAACTCACTATATTTTTTTCCTCTCTTACATGCACCCAACAACCATTTTCTAATAACAGTATTACAATTTCTGCCCACACCATATTTCTCCATTTGTCCATATTATTCATATTATTATTATTATAAAACTCCATTTTTGTCAGCCCTACATGCTCATGTACCAAATTTAAATTTACTTATTTTATTATTATCCTCAACCCGGTAATTTTATTTGCATTGACAAAACACCATTTAATATTAATAAAATACATGGCTTTTTAAATAACTAAACATTTAAATATTTTAAATACAATTTAATCTAATTTTTAATCAACAATTTTAAAATTGTTCAAAACACCACAACATATAAACATACCAACAGTAATTATATACAACATAACACAACTACAACCACAAAACATGACAACTACAGAACATGCAATACCATACAACAAGGTGGTCTGACATCATGGAATGGGAAAACTTCATTGTCCCCTCTGTTTCAACTTTATACCGTTGGGTTATTTGCGCTCGCCCTGTCCTGTCGAAGCAGGTGGAATCGAGACTATGTACCTGCAACTCCTGCATACAAACGAAGTTGTGTACATGTGCATATATATATAAAATCAAAGCATTGTATTGTGAGAAGGAATCGCAGCGTAACATAGCACTCGCAATGAGTGATGCTACACTGTCCTTCATCACATCTATCCTAACAATTATAATATGATTGATAAAAAATAATATTTCTAATACTAACAATTCATCTCATGGCATAATCTATTAAATCATCACATCATAACATAAATATGAAGATCAACTAACATCACCAACCACAATGTCATATGAAATAATCATGTCCACAAAAGGAGTAACAACATCATCAAATGTCTAACTAACCAATCACACCAAACAGTATCATCCCTAGTATCAATGTATCAAAGTATCAAATCAAAGCATAAAACTAATGAGTCCAACTAGCAACTAGGAGGGTTATTACATCCTCCCCCCCTTAAATTCGGCTTACTCCTGTAAGCCAGAAAACAAGTAAGGGTAGGATTCTCTGATACGGGAAGCATCCTCCCATGTTGCTGAAGTCTCATCATTGGGGTCCCACTGGACCCTCACCTGCTCAATATCCCTGCCTCTGAGAACGAGTCTCCTGTGCTGCACCACGGCCACGGGCTCTAGAGCTAGCTGCCCGTCCTCGACCTGTAGAGCATTCCAATCAAGTACATGAGTAACATCAGGAAAATAAGGCCTAAGAACAGAAACATGAAACACATCGTGAATCCGCGACAGACTGGGTGGCAAGGCCAGGCGATAGGCAACAGGACCAATACACTCTAACACCTCGAACGGACCCACAAAACGGGGTGCAAGCTTAGAACCCTTTCCATAACGAATAGGGCTCTTCCGAGGACAACTCGAAGAAACACTCGATCACCTACTGCAAACTGCCGATCAACTCTGTGTGCATCAGCAAACTTCTTCTGCCTGTCCTGAGCTGCTACAAGATGCTCTCGGATGCGAGCTACCTGCTGCTCCATATCACGAAGCATCTCAGGTCCAAGAAGAACCCTGTCCTCCAATCGATCCCAGCTCAAAGGGGTACGACAAGGATGACCATATAAAGCCTGGAAATGGAGCCATGCCAATCGAACTATGATAACCATTGTTATAGGCAAACTCAACCAAATGCAGATAATCTTCCCAACGAGATTGTTGGTCCATGACATACATGTGAAGCATATCCTCAAGCACCTGATTAACTCTCTCAGTCTGACCATCTGTCTCAGGATGGTAGGCAGAACTAAAATTCAACTTAGTCCCTAAGGACCGCTGCAAAGATGTCCATAAAGCAGATGTGAATACCGGATCTCTATCAGAAATAATCCTGCGCGGTATCCCATGCAATCGAACAATGTCTTCCATGAACACCCTAGCCACCACTGAAGCAGTATAGGAAGATCGAATGGGAGAGAAATGGGCTACCTTGGTCAACCTATCAACAGTGACCATGATAGCGTCATGTCGCCTGGAAGACATAGGCAACCTGACAATGAAATCCATAGAAATAATGTCCCACTTCCACTCTGGAACAAGATGAGGCTGCAACAAACCTGCCGGATGATGATGCTCGGCCTTAACTCTCTGACATTCTAGACACCTAGCCACAAAATCAGCAATGTCACGCTTCATCCCAACCCAAAAATATAGTGAGCGAAGATTAGCGTACATTTTCTTAACTCCTGGGTGTGCCGAATAAGGAGCTCTATGAGCTTCGGTCAAGATTAGGGTACGAAGACCCTCTGCAGGAGGTACATACATTCGGCCTCCATAAAGCAAAACACCATCAGAAACCATAGAGTATCCAAAAAATTTGCCTTCCAAAGCTCTACCTGACTCAATCTCCGATTTCACTGCCTGATACCAATCATCTGAAGAGAGAGCTGCAAGGATCTGACTTTTCAAATCAACCTCAAGAGCCAAAGCGGAAATCTCATGCTTGCGTCTACTCAACGCATCTGCCACCACATTCTCTTTGCCCTGAATATACTTCACCTCAAAATCATATTCGCACAAGAATTCCATCCACCTTCTCTGTCTTGCATTCAAGTTCGGCTGCGTAAAGATGTACTGCAGACTACGATGATCTGTATGCAACTCGAACTGATGACCAAGGAGAAAGTGTCGCCACCTAACTAAGGCATGCACAACTGCAGCTAACTCCAAGTCATGAGTGGGGTAATTGAGTTCATGATCCTTAAGCTTTCGTGATTCATAAGCAATCACTCGCCCCTCCTGCATCAACACAGCCCCTAAGCCTTCCAATGAAGCATCAGTACACACAACAAAATCACCTGATGGATCAGGAACTGCTAAGATTGGAGCACTAGTTAGCTTGTCCTTCAAAGTCTGGAAAGCCAACTGACACTGCTCGGACCAAAGAAACTTCTTTCCCTTCCTCTGCAAGGAGGTGATAGGATGAGCCAACTTAGAAAACCCTTGGACAAAACGCCTATAGTACCCTGCAAGTCCCATGAAGCTGCGAATTTCAGAGACATTTGTGGGTGCGGGCCAATCCACAATAGCTTGGATCTTTGCAGGATCAACCGAAATTCCCTCACCAGAAATCACATGGCCCAAATACTGAACTTCGGTTTTATAGAATTCACATTTCTTGAGATTGGCAAACAACTGATTACTCCTTAAGCACTGCAACACCTGTCTTAGATGCTCCTCATGTTCCTCCATAGACCTAGAATAAATCAGAATGTCATCGAGAAACACAAGGATGAATCTATCCAAGAATGTTCTGAACACTCCATTCATTAGGCTCATAAAGACTGAAGGTGCATTCGTCAACCCGAACGGCACCACGGTAAACTCATAATGTCCATATCGGTACGAAATGCTGTTTTATGAATGTCTGGATCAGCAATCCTCAACTGATGATATCCTGATTTGAGATCAATCTTAGAGAACACCTTTGCCCCTTTTATCTGATCAAAAAGGTCATCAATTCTGGGTAATGGATAACGGTTCTTCACTGTTACCTTGTTCAACTGCCTGTAGTCAATACACAAGCGAAGAGAACCATCCTTCTTTTTCACAAAAATCACAGGTGCTCCCCAAGGAGAAACACTTGGGCGGATAAAGCCCTTAGCCAACAACTCTTCCAGCTGCAAATGGAGTTCCTGAAGTTCCTGCGTTGTCATCCGATATGGAGCTCGAGATATTGGCTCAGCTCCAGGTACCAGATCAATCCTGAAGTCTATATCTCGCTTAGGTGGCATACCAGGTATCTCTTCTGGAAACACATCAGAAAACTCCTTAAGGAGAGGGTACTGTTCCAACGACACCCCTTGACTATCCTCTGACTCCAAGTCACTCAAAGATACAGCAAAGAGCTGAGAACCCTGTCGAAAGTACCTTTTGAGCTGCATGACAAAGATCATTCGTAAAGAAATGGGTTTTTGAACACCCACGATTTCCACCTCCTTTCCAGAATCATCAAAGCACCGCACCGCTTTACGGCGACAATCAATTATAGCACGGTGTGCACTCAACCAGTCCATGCCCAAGACGACATCATATGAGCCGAGTGGTAGGATTCTGAGGTTTACTTTAGTTGACAAAGCCCCTATACTCAAGCTACAATCCTGCACAAGCTTCTCTACAACAAACTTTGACCCTGAAGCCAATTCAACTTGCCATTTCTCACCTTGACTAGTTTCCACCAGTCCACATCACTCAACCACAAGAGGAGATATAAAGGAATCAGACGCACCGGAATCAAAAAGTATAGAAATGCTAGAATCATGTAACACACCTGAAGTCTCAATGACGATGCTCTGGTGGTCTGCCTGTCGATTATCCACTACAGCAAAAACACGATGAGACCTCCCTGCATCACCTACTGTCGGCTCTTAACCAACTGGCCTCTGATTAAAACCTGAAGTGCTCTTCTGAGGACACAACCTGGCAATGTGCCCCTGCTTCCCACAAGAGTAACACCCAGTACCCCTGCCAAAACCTCTGCCCCCTGATGGAGCATTTGACTGCTAAAAGCTCCCTCGACTCAGCGCTGACTGGATACTAGGAGTAGGCTGTGCAAAACGTTCCTGTCGAACTTGGTTCCTGTTCCTGTTCTGATCCTTGCGAAACTGAGAATTGCCACTCTGAGGAGATTGGAAGTTCTTCTATTTTGACTGCTGCTGCTGATGACCCCCTTTCGAGGGTTGAAACCTGTTTCTGGAAGATCCTACTCCCTGAGACTGACCCCCATGAGTGCTAAAACCTTGAGTAGGTGCACTGCCAATCTGCACTCCAATGTGGCCACCCAAGGCCATGGCCAAATTCTCCTCCAGCAAGTGAGCCTTCTCAACTGCCATTTCCATTGTCTTCGGCTCGAAGACTCGCACTCCACCACTGATGCGGGCATTAAGGCCCCAAACAAAGTGCTGAACCAACATGCCCTCATCGTGGCTAATCCCTGCATACTGCTTCAACTCATAGAAGCACCGCTCATACTGTTCCACTGACATAGACAACTGCTTGAGATCATGAAACTCGTCAGCCCTGCACTTCCTCCAATGGTCTGAGAGAAAACGAGCCCTGAACCTGTCCAAGAACAACTACCAGGTGACCATACTGATATCAAGGTGCAATTTTTGTTCCTCAAGGTGCCACCAAGTAGATACGAAGCCTCGCAAGTGCATAACCGCGCACTGAGCCTTGGTATTGCTACCATAAGGGTGCATGGCGAAGCATCGATCTAAGTCAATTAGCCAAGTTTCAGCTTCTAGTCCACCTCCTGAACCATCAAATGTCAGTGGGTGAGCTCTCAACAAATCCCTCATATGGCCTGCTAAAACTGCATCCTAATCAGAAGTTATTTCCCTCCGCCTCAGTGACCTTTCTCTTTCTCTTTCGATCTGTGGCTCCTCCTCTGGCCTAGGTCCCAAACGAGCCAGAATTTCTCCAAGGATATGCTGTAAGGAACTATCTAATCCAGGCTACCCGGGGTTCTGACCACCTGACGGATTATTGCGAGGGCTCGGCTGTTCCTCATGCTAAGAACCATGAGAACTGGGAACTGAGGGACTTCGCCGGTTTGCTCCACGACCAGCACCACGACCTCTTGCTTGGCCACGTCCTCTACCTCGAGGCATACTTCTGCACAACAAGATAAAGGTACAAATAAGCTCCAGAGTTCAAACGAGAGGTTACTTAATGGACCTAACTACCTAGAGACCCCAGCGTTTGCAAACCTGGCTCTGATACCAAGTTGTAACACCCGCCGTGCAAACCCCAGAGAACTCAAAAAAAAGCAAATAAATATTTTTTTGTTTAAAACAATTGAATTAAACTTACTATACATTAATCATAATCACATAGCATATTACATCACATTAACTCACTTAGTTCTCTGGGGCACACGAGGTTACATCGCAACCACAAAACGGAGATAAAAGATAATGATAAACCATATAACCATTTATAATATAATAACCATGAATAAATGGGCTTCCATAAACCAAGAGCAATTATATTAAGATACCACATAATACAATCATATGAGTCTCATCAAATAATTACATTAAATCCTAACTGTTACATCATTGATATAATGTTACATTAAAATCTTTTGATACAATAATTACAATGAATTTCCCAAACAAGTGGGATGATACAATTTACAATGCATGCTAAATAACAAGGTGAACATTGGTATAACTCCAACTGCGGAAAGGCTGTGAACAAGGATGTTGATGGGGAACCCAACGGGTGCGGAGCACGTTCCACCCAACCATGTGAATTAAAGATAACTCACCCCCCATGCTCAGAGGTGACAATGAAGTTAACTCGACCATGATTTTCAACCGACTCCATGACAACAAGGTATAACATAAATACAAGCATCGAGAATACAGTTAAATCAAGCAATGACAAAAATGAGTCACCAAAGTATACTCATAATCACTAGCACAAGAATCTGAATCAACAATGAGAGTACAAAGCTAAGGAAACTGATACAACATCCAAGTCCAAACTACATATCCAGAGGCAAAAGCAACAAGGCAAACAGGAAGTCTAGTGGAGAGTGTCATCGCACAGCTCTCATGGGATCTCCTGGCTCTTCCTCCAACTTGAGGCACCGACACCCATCTATGGATCTCCTGGCTCTTCCTCCTACTTGAGGCGCCGGCACCATAGGGTAGCTCGTGCGGAGCCAATAACCTCTCATGAGGACGAGATTATGACTTTTCCGACCACGGCCTTCTCAATCTATCATTAGTCTATGATAGCCCTAATGCATAGATGAGGAATCCAATTTATTTTATCTTGATTGGTTTACTACCCATCCCCCTAATTCTATTTTTAAGTTATCACTTGTTTAACTACTCTTCGTGGGTTCTCCTGTGCACTTCCTCTTAACCGAGGCGCTGGCCCCCACGAAGAGCCACTCTCCCTAAGACTCTTAACAGAAAATTGAAACAAGACAAGGGTTGAACCTCAACAAATAAGCATGATACCCAAACCAGAACAAGCGAGGCATTAACCCTCTCGCAACAACTCAAAACCAAAAAGTCTCAATAACCGTTCAACCCTTCTAACATGAACCATAAGTTTTCAACTCCAAAATAGAAAGTTCAAGATGAGAGTAATAATCAAAAATAAACAAGCCTCTGGACAAAGTTTTAAATTAACAATCGGTTCTCACATCGACATTAAGGCCAACACAGTAACAGAATGAAACTACGCACAATTTGATGAACTCAAAACACCAGATCAACCTACTCAAACAATTAAGAAAAGAAGCAGTACAGTTTTCTCATGATCAAATATTAACTTCATAAAAAGAAAAGATCAGTTATTATATGGAAATAATATATTAAATTTTGTTTATTACAATAAATTTATTAGCATTTTATTTCCAAATGCAATTACGTTTCTATTAAAAGAAATCATCTAATTTTACAACTCTATTCATTACATATGTAAAAATATACCTTATAATTTATCATACATTTTCATATATAAAATTAAACACATATATATATATATATCTATATATATATATAAACTTTCATAAATTAAATTTGAACTAAAATAATAAGTAAATTAAAAATCGGATTATAATTATGATTCATTAAATTTAAAACTAAAATAAAATAAAAAAACAAATAATCCAAAAAGGGCTCCCTGCCGGCACAGTCCTTGCAAGGACTGCCCACGACAGTCCCTGCAAGGACTGCGCACAGCAGTCCTTAAGACTGATGTGC